>JACXGJ010002367.1:0-67070 GCA_016801105.1 Esox niger | reverse complement strand
CAGACTCCCAGACACTCAGACTCCCAGACACTCAGACTCCCAGACACCCAGACACCCAGAATACCTGCGCCTATCATGGTTATCGGGGACTCTATGTAAATCCACTCGTCAGTGTAGATCCCAGAGTGGACAAAGATCAGGCCGTCAAAATGAGCTTCCTGAACTCCTCCCAGTGCGTCCTCTATTGTGTCATAGTACTGGAGACACAAAGACACACTCATGTACATGCAAGCTAATTAGAGCTGGTTGACAGCCATTTTGAAAATGTGTTCATTTGTTTGTGTGAACAATTTACCAGCATATTCTCCCTGCCTTTGTACCTCCCAGGGTTGCTGTAGAAATGTTCAGCAAAGCCAGGCTTTACATGGGCTCCTTTATACTGCAACACAACATTAATACAATGTTAAAATAGCATGAAAGTGCACATGCTCATAGAAACACACACACACACACACCCACCCACCAGTTGTTGGAAGCTGTCCTTCCAGGGGTTGGGATGGTCGTGTTCCTCTGGGCTGACCTGGTAGAACCTGCCAGGCTCAGGGTGCATCATGGGACGTGTGTACTCAAACACCTCCATGTATAGACGCTTCCTGGAGACACACGCAGAAAGGGACACCGTCAGCCCCCGGCACAGAGGGACGCAATACGTTGCCCCGTTACAGGTCGTAGTGAAGAATGTTCCACATGACGGATGTGCATGTGACATGATCATGAACTCTATATTGTGTCACGGGTGATAATGAAGACATGGTTTCTTTACAACAGGCTATATGTGGACTAGAGGTGGGTACCAGAGAATAGGGTCGTTGGCCAGCTGGCTGAAGCGTTTGCAGACACAGGCTGTCTGACAGAGGTCCTGCTCCAGGAGATACGAGAAGATCTTCAGAACTACCTCGTCCGGAAGCTTCTGCTGCAGGTACTGCTCCGCGGGGGCCGCTACGCACACGCGCACCCACACATGTTAGCACGAATACATAACACACACACACACACTTAGAAAGAGGCTCTTCCACCAACGCACAGATCCTCACCTGGCAGGTCGTGGCTCTTCCCGGAGACCCTGGCCCGTTTGGCTCGGTGGCTGAAGGGTTCTGTTGTCGAGGACGACGCTCCCTGTCGGAACAACGCACATCAGCAGGAGGTGCACACCGCTAGTCCCCCAACAACAGAAAGGCTAACGCATTAACAGTTTCTCGCGCTGCTTCTCCTGCACCCAATACTGAAACGCACATTGTAATATGCATAATAAGAGCAGTTATACACTGCTATAATACTGTGCTGAGGGACTGGGGTCAGCCTGTCCTGTCTTAAGTACCAATAGTTTGCGTTGCATTCGTTAGTGACGGGGGGCAAGGGTCAGTCTGAAAAGTACGCTCAGGTATCCTTATGAATCCAAGAAATGCTCTCTAACTCACGATGCCTGTTGAACCTCAGGAGGACATACTTGGACCTCTCAGGACTACCTGGTCGTCCCTGTCCGTGTCCACCTGGTTATGCAGCTAATTTGTTCTCTGATTAAAAAGACTCTGGACACAGTTCACCTGCCTTTATTGACATGCTCATCATCTGAACATGCAAAAACACTGATGGGACCCAAAAGGTCATGCACTCTAATTTCCCGCCGGCACAGCCAGAAGAGGACAGGCCCCAGAGAGTCTAGTTCCTTTCTAGTTTTTCTAGCAACTGTGCATCAATTGTTGTTGTTGCTTGCAATTTGGGGCTTCAGGCTAGGCATTTGTAAAAGCACTGTGACAACTGCTGATATAAAAAGGGCTTTAGAAATACATTTAACTGATTTATTGGTCTAGGCCTATTGGAACATGACAGCCAGTCAAAGGTAGATAACCACTTTTTGAACTACTTATTGTAAGTGATTGATTTATTGATTATAGCATGTGTGGAGTGGTAACACTCCCAGGTCCATGGACATTTACATCTTTCTGCAGGGGACCAGGGTTCAATAGACTCCACCTCTCATTAAAGGGAAGACTACTCCACTTGTCTCCCTCTGATTCCTGCTGGCAATAAACACAATGAATGTTAATAAGGAAGTGTCCCCCAGCGTGTCAAGTAGGGGAATCATGCATTTCCCTTCCATATCCAACTGCACTGCACAGCTTAGGAAAGCAACAGACTTGCATCTAGCAATTCAATACAGTAGCCAGCTATACCAGCAATTGCTTTTAAACTCAATTTACAATAGGACTCCCATTAGCCTAAGCGTTTTGTTTTCAATTCCCCCTCTATCATTATCCAGGCAAAGACCATCTCAGATGAGACCATGGCAGCTAGCAGTGTACAATGTTAGTCCATAACCTTTCAGATGTATGAAGGCTACATATGAAGGCTATATTCCACTACTCCCCTGGGTAAGCATTGAGTTAGACAGCTGAAGGGTTGTAGGCTGAAGAACAATTCAGCCTATCATAGAACGTTTTTTCATGCTACGGCAGTTGTATTGGCACATTTCAGTGATAAACGATCCTATTCCTTGCGAATCACATTTTCAGATTGATAGCAATTGTGTAGGACATAAATTCATCCAAACTGTGACAATGGGCTAATTTGGCAATTGGACTATGGATCAGAACAATGCAATGCAAAATTGCCATAAGAGCTTCATGATCTTAAATACTGAACATGGGCACAATCTTAGTAGCAACTGAATACTCCATCTCAGCTAATCCTAGTTCAGCCGTTTTAAGGCCTCTGATGTCAAACAGAAACTGACTAACACTGCAGTTCTTGAGTCTCCACAAATTAACATAAAAAGTAGACTTTAATTTTAATTTTAAAGAAGTTGATCTAGGACTGCTGCCTAAAAGATGTCCAATAACGTCCTGGGTGATTGTTGTTTTCTTACTGTCTGACAGTACATTTGTCAGTGATGTCAAACCAGGCTCTTAGCATCGGACGAGAGCAAGTTCAGTCTTCTGGATAGTTTTCCATTCCATATGTGAACAAAAACATTCTCTGTAGATGATAACTCAGTTGTTACCCCTGTCGAGGTAAATACGCCCAGCTCTTAAATACGCCCAGCACACCTGAACTTTGCAGGTCACTGGATGTATCTAAAGCAGAGTTTGGATTGAGTAATAACACCCTGTTAAAAGAGGCTCTGCCTCCCTGTGATTCCCTCACCTGAACACAACAATCCATTTCTGACCTACTCAACCAGCATTCAATTTTCCACTTTGAAACAGACTATTTCATAATAACACGTATTTGCTCTGTTGATGTTTCATATACACCCTTCAAAAACTACAGACTTAATTTTCGCTGAATTCTGTTTGCTAAACTACAAGACCTGGACCTTCAAGAAATTATTATGCAACTATTTATTCTCTATTTTGCAGTCTGCTCTTCTCGGGTTACTCTGGCGAATGGTGCTCTTTTAATAAGGTTTGATCAAAGCCGAATCGTTACTGCAAGATCACATGTCCAAATAACCACAGTATTGTACATCCAATAGCAGACCCCAAGACAAAAAGCCTGTATAATGTTACTGGCCAATTAAAACTCCACAACATTTGGGTGTGAATGGTAATCCCTGTAGCAGCACTGGGGAGTGGAAACATTCTTTTGCAAACTGTTTAATGGGGATATGCATTCAGATGTCGAATTACACAGTCATGTCTTGAAGTAGCCTAGTGTTGTTTGAATGATGTACAATGTACCCATTTCAGAGCTGAGGGTGTTAGCCGGGAAAGTAAAGTAACCTACCTCTATTGTGCCCTGTTGACTTTTGGTCACGAGAGATAAAATAATGTTTTTTTCCCTCTTACAGTTAGCGATGTGGGGACACAGTCAGATTGTGCTGTGTTATTTTTGATAATATACACATTTGGACAATGTTACGTACTACTGTTTTCCAGTTCTGTTATGTAGAACACTGATCATTATGATCATTGGATATTATCTAACTTTGTGAAACTAGCAACATTTTCAGTTGGGCCATTCACCGCATGTAGAGAATGTCCATCTGCAAATCTATTCCTCTAATAGGGTGATGTGACCAGCACAGAAAGGTGAAGAGGCTCCCACCTCTCCCCTACACTGACCTCCATAGCAGTCTTGCTGGGGCAGGCGGCTGCTGTGCTAGAGGCTGTCCTCTTGGGCAGTAGTGACTTGCGTCTGAGCTGGTAGGGGCTGTTCCCAGCTGCAGGCCCAGACTCCTCCACAGCCACCTCCGCCGCTGCAGCCGGTGCCTCCTCATCTGCTACACACAGGGGCCACCGTCAGAGCACAGTCGACACACAGGTGACACGGACAGAGCACAGTCGACACACAGGTGACACGGACAGAGCACAGTCGACACACAGGTGACACGGACAGAGCACAGTCGACACACAGGTGACACGGACAGAGCACAGTCGACACGGACAGAGCACAGTCGACACGGACAGAGCACAGTCGACACGGACAGAGCACAGTCGACACGGACAGAGCACAGTCGACACGGACAGAGCACAGTCGACACGGACAGAGCACAGTCGACACGGACAGAGCACAGTCGACACGGACAGAGCACAGTCGACACACAGGTGACACGGACAGAGCACAGTCGACACACAGGTGACACGGACAGAGCACGGTCGACACACAGGTGACACGGACAGAGCACGGTCGACACACAGGTGACACGGACAGAGCACGGTCGACACACAGGTGACACGTTCCGAGCAGTCGACACACAGGTGACACGTTCCGAGCAGTCAGTTCAGAGCAGTCAACACACAGGTGACACAGTCAGAGCAGTCAACACACATGGAGAAACACCGCATTAAGACACACAAGCACAGCACTGAGGCACTAAAACAGGGGGGCTCGTCCCCTTTAAGCAGTTTAACTTACTGACAGATGACACATTCTTTCAGCAAGGATTAACACAAATATAGTCAGATACCGTTTAAACAACACCATCCACCCACAAGAAGTAATCTATCTCGTATTGCATCTGTCAGGGAAGTACTGGGCTGATTACAATAAAAATCAATGAGTACTGACAGCTGATCGCTGGTATAAACACGCTGCGACCATTAATAGATTGTGTGGTGTCATGGATGTGTTTGATTGAACGTATAACATATGACAGCGCAAGCTTTAGTATTGCCGGGATGTGTGGGTGACAGACAAATGTTGGTGATTGATAATCGCAGATGCGTTGCAGCGGGTTCCACGACTGTTAACTTTGTCTAGGGCCCGTTTGAGCCATTTCCTTTCTCTGAGGGGGTACTGGCGACTGTCCCGTCACACCGTGATAACAAAGCGACAGTCTTCGATAAGCTCTGAACAGACCAGCCGGTAACTGGGCCAAAGTCTGGCCAAGCAGATCTGCACATGACAGCAGTCTAAACTGAAGAACTAGTTAACTGTTAGTTAGAAACCTATGTCGCAAATACGCCGTGTGAACAAACATCGTCACGGCTAGTTAACCTACTCAAACAACTGGTTAACAACACTACTAGCTCTGTTGGCTAGTAAGTTAGCTAGTTAAATTATATACACAGTAGCTGATTAGTGTGAGTCATCCGGTCTGTTAGCTAACGTTTAGGTGGTTGAATGCATATTAAGAAATAACTAGGTAGTTAACCTGTCCAAATTGCGTCTGATTTATTCAAAGCAATGGAGACATGTTATGTGTTATATTAGTACAGTTACAGAAGCTAGCTAGCTAGCCGTTGGAGTCTGATAGGTGGCTAACTACGGCAACACACCCCAAAAATGGCAGTCCAAAAACTCAACGCAGATTAATTTCGCCCGAAGCGTCTGATAGCTAGCTAGTGGCGAACGCTTATTGCCATGTCCGTGCATGACACTACCTGGCAAAGTCAATGGGTTCCCCACGGTCGTCGTCATGTGTGCATTATGGGCCAGTTGGACAGTAGCTGGCTAGTTAGCGAGGTGACGTTAGCTAGCTACGCAGCAGGGAAAGCACTCACTTTGTTACCCCCAGCCCTACACAAGTGGTAGCCACAGTCACTCAAGCCAAACAAAGCGCGGCCTGGCCAGGGCCACATAGTTACAAGCCTCGGCGTTTCCTAAATAACACCCTCATGCCAGGCAGCAGAGGCTCAGGTCATAGCAGATCCTAGTTGCCGGACACGACTACAGCATTCAATGCTCTGACGGAGGTACCTCTCACCTTGGTCCCCCTCGTTCCGGTCGGGCTGCACCGGGCGCGGCCTTGAGACTCGCCTGGGTCTCCGGTTGGTGGCTCTGACGGAGTTCATTTGGGGAGTCAGTTGTTAAAATATAGAAAGCGTTCCTCGACCGTCCGCTTCAAGCTTCAACACAAGGCCTCAAATACAACCCAGTGCGTCTCTCTCTCAAACCTGCAACCAGAGCACTAACGTTCTACCCGGGGTGTAGTTAGTGTTTTTCTGTCTGCTCCCCCCTGTACAGCTTGCTTGCGCTGTCTCCGTGTGTAGCAGGAGAAGCCATTAACTCAGGGACACAGTCAAAAAACACTGGACGACCTGACACCAATCACATTCTGGACTCACAGCGACCTCCTGTGGCCACAAATACACAGTTCTTGATACAGTGTTTCTCAAACCTTTCTGGGGACCCACAGATATTGCACAATGTTTTATGTAGCCCACTTGATTGACATAAATCAAAGGCTTGATTATAAATCAATGCGTTAAATTATGGGTGCCATCTCCTGAATAGATCAAATACATGGTATGACTCTGGGTCCCTGATGAGAGCTTTGAGAACCACTGCTTTAGAGAATCTTTGCTGTAGCTGTAACAAATACTAGGAGTGCATTTACTCCAACAATGCACCAGAAAAAGCCAATATCCTAGGGAACAGTTGCTTACATTAATCAAGTTTACCAAGGCAGGAAACATTTTTGCTGGAGGGGAAGGTACTTCCCACATCCAAACTTGGGGATGCTTGGTTATGTGTTTGGTTATGGTAACCTCACAACAAAGGCAGTGGACCAGAACAAGTGGACCAGAACCAACTATACATATTTGATATACTTTGTAGATCATAGTGTACAGGTTAGTTCAGTCAAAACAATGGTCAGAACTACTTGATTACCGACACAACCAGCTTTTGGCCCACACAGCCCTGGTGCTAGCCTCTCTGTATGGGGACCGGATTGAATCTGCTTGTGGTTTGGATTCTGACCAAAGGCCTTCGTTTGACCACCACTGGTCTAGGGGCTGATTTGTTACTGGGCATTTTATTTAATTATTTTCTCCCCCGGTAAGTATGCTAACAACACTTTATTATTTACACTAACTGACCTGGCACCAGAATGTGTTTCCTGATTTAGGTAGACCCATGGACCAGCCTCACACCTGCTGCAACCTTGGAAAGCCTATTTGGGGTTTGGTGTGAATAAGTATCTACGAGCCATTTCGCTCCTGATGAACCGGGCTGAGGGCAGCTGTGTAAAACACACACACACACAAATGTTGGTACACACACATACCGAAAGACGTGCTGTGGGAGTGGTCACTGTCCTTGGATAGACTGAAGGACAGAATGTTTCTGATAAGGCTACCTACTCAAATGTTTGTATTTATGTGAGCCTGCATGACTCTCTATGTGTGCGGGATGATGTTGAATTGTTAGAGGAATAAATAACTGATGAACAACAAATAAATAAAAACATTTATACAGCAATACACATGTCTCATGAAACAATCAATTCGGAAATAAACATTTGATAGTAATGTTAATACATCTGCATTTGTTTTGTTTTACCATGTTAAATAAACTAGAATATTGTCAGAAGTTCCAACTTTTTAAGCTGAATAAAGCCCAAGTGCACCTCAAAAACTTAAAGCACGTCAAATACTTTCATTTTATCTGTCGGTCTGACAGGAATACATATTTTTAAGGTCTTTGTCCCTGAAGTAGGTTTCAAACCTCCATTCTAGTCATTTTACCTAATTACAAACAATGTCAATAAACTGCAAGTTCTGCAAGTTATTTTTCATGTATCAAGGCCAGGATTGTGGGATTTCATTCCCATGGGGGGCCAGTGTTAAAAAGCTATGAAAATGTATTCACTTTCAAGTTGCTCTGGAAAGCTGCACAATTAAAAAGAAATTGTGAGAAATGAATAGGATGGAGAAATGAAAGAAACAGCGCACACAGTAACTACCACAGCTGTACTGCTATAACAAATTTTCTAATTCTAGGGACAAAGGCCTCAAAACAAATCACTATGGCTGTGACTATCAGTGAAATACAGATTTGTTTTCTTCTCATGTCATATTTTTCTTTCTTTCTTCTCATGGTCACAAGTGTAAAGGCAACCATTGAGACATCGTCATCCTGGGTGAGAGTAATCAACACCCCAGCTCATGGATACCAACAAACACAATATCAGAAACATCATTACATACATCTTGAGATATTAAACATATCTTTAAAAATTGTACTCCAGATTACAGGGAAGGGGAGCGAAAAGACAGAAAGATGTTAGAATGGTGGTTCGGTAAGGGATGTGATCAGGTGAATTTGTGGAATTAATTGCAAACCAAACTGCTGTACAGCCACCTGAAATTACTGAAGGCCATCTAGGATCTATACACACTGTCATCCCATGTATGTATTTGTTTACTCTGAAGCAATAGGGTCCAGTCCCACACAGAGAACAGTCGTTGCTTGTACCAGCCAACACAGTGTCTTGTGCCCAGTTTTTGGTTTAAGAATGAGATGTTAAAGGTCAAGAGTTAGGATCAGGGGGCATGGCTGATGTGAACCACTGAACACAACGTCCCATGGTAGGTCTTAGGTGACATTTGGATCCATGCTGCCTGCTGGACGGAGAAACTCTCTGTCCTATAGATCTGCGCTTTCGTTGCAAACAGGCCGTATCGTGCCGCCAGAAGGAAGAAGTCCCGCCGGAATGTCTGAGTGCAGAATCCGTAGAGGAAGGGGTTGGCGCATGAGTTGATAGGGTAAAAGAGCACCAGTAGTAGCTTGGAGCCGGATACAGTGATGAAGGGATGTTTGATCGCGGCAGAGAGTGCAAAGAAAGAGATTGGTGCCATACACAAGAAGTTAGTGAAAATGAGGATGGCCATCCGCTGAGCCATGCGTGTCTCAGCACTGGCCGGAGGGGATGAGGGGTTGTGGACTGACAGGTAGATGCCGAGGTAGCACACACACACGCCCAGGAAGGCCACGACGTTCAGCAGCAGCAGGACCATGACATACACCTGGGAGGGCAGCCAGTCCACATCCATGGGAAGGCAGATGCTAACCTGAAACACACACGCTTTTTTTACTTGGCGATGACAGTTGATTTTCATTCAATCAAATTGTCCAACCATTAACTCAAATCTTAACCCTAAGACAAACCCCTGCAACCCCACCATGAGCCTAACCGTAACTTTATCCCAAAGCCTAACTTTATCCTGGGTTACTGTACTGGTGAGAACATCAGGATGTCACTGGTATATGAACACACGTGCACACAGGCACATTATGCTCATGTTAGCAGAGAACCTGGACACGGAAGAAGTGTGACAGAACTGATCTGTTACCTTACTGTAGCTGCTGACCCCGAAGATGGGTAGCAGAGCCGCAACAAAGGAGAAGGCCCAGCCGGTAGCCATGACAACACAGGCGTGCCGGAGGCGGAGTTTGCGATCCAGCCGGAGGGCGTGTGTGATAGTGTGACAGCGCTCCAGGGTGATGGCCGTCAGGGTGAAGACAGACAGCTCACTGGCAAACACCTGCAGGCACAGTGCCCCTATTAGAGATTCACAGGCATTCACATTCATTCATCATACCATACAGAGGCTAGGCCATGCCGTTTTACAACCGCTAATATCCTTTTGTCAAATATGTAGTCACATTTTCAAAGCTCTAAATACAGTTAGCGCAACATATCTATTGTGGACCATACCATTAACACAATTCATGTCTTTTTTTTCACAGAAAATTGAGTCACTTAAAAAGTTTCTAAAATGCTTATATTTTCTTTGCATGCAAGTTCACCTAATACCAAAATCACAGATCATTCTTGTCTTATTCACAAATGCTTGCTGGGACTGGACATCAAAAGAGTGAAAATCTGTGTAATGGTAAAAAAATCTGGTGTCACATCTCAACTAATTAGGTTAATTGGAGACAGGAAAGTAACATGTTTGGGTATAAGAATAACATTCCATACAGGATGGGTCTTTCAGAAGTGTGAATGTAAATGTGTTCACCGCTCTGGGAAAGACTGTGGGTAAATAGTGCAACAATTTAAAAATAATGTTTCTAATAATGTTAAAGTAGAATTGTAAAGAGTTTGGGCTGATTTTGAGTTTCTCATCATGTACGCTATATAGTATCATTCAAATATTGATAGAATTTCACAGCCCACCTAACTATACTCATGGTGACATTTGGGGACACCTAAAACACACACACACTCTTCCAGGTCTACTGTGTACCTACAGTGAAGAACCCAGCGATTTCACAGCCCACCCCGGTCTGCCAGCTGATGGCGTGATTGTAGTACTGTCCTCTCGTATGTATGTCCACTGTGGCTATTACCACCAGGTACACGCCCATACACAGATCAGCAAATGACAGATGGCACATCAGGAAGCGCGGCACAGTCATCTTTGCTCGGCTGCCTGTATCAACCGGGAACGGGTTCGTTATTCATCACAATGACTGTACTCATTAAAATATCATCAGTCACACTCTGTATTAAGATAAACAAGTTACAGAGCTCAGTAGTGTTAGAAGAGTTCTTAGTGAACATCCAGGCCAACTTACAGAGCAACACAAGCAGCACCAGGGTGTTGCCAAGCAATGCAAGCACAGAGATGATCCAGATGAGGACGCGTAGCAGCGTCGAGCCCATGATGTCCTCACAGGGGTTAAAGGCATCTGGGACGGGACTACAGGCCACAGTTGTCCAGTTTAAGCAGTAGTCCAGAAAAAAATGTTGCTCATTTTCAGCCTCAGGTTTAAAGCATGCAGAGCTTATCCGGAGGGACCTGAGACATATAGACAGACAAACACACAGACACACACAGAAACACACTCATTAGTACTTGGGATACAATACACATATATTCTGTATGTGGAGTGTGTTTGTGTGTGCACCTGTTCCTCTGGTGGTTTTTGAAGGCACAGCAGTGAGATGCGTAGGTGAGGTTAGCTTGGCGTAACTTCCTGAACAGTGACAGTTGAGGCAGCACTCTGAGAGAGAACACGGAGACAGCCGACAGATGCTCCACTTCACCCAGCACTGACACCGGCAGGGAACTCACAGCTGTACGAGAGATGTCTCTACGCACACGCGCATGCACACAAACACACACATAAACACACACACGAACACCAACATAAACGACAGGTTGGGCTATAACCCAAATAAACCAACAGGTGTTGATGCCCGGTGTGTTGATGTTGAGCTGTCCTTACAGAAAGCCAGGACCTTCTGCTCCAACAAAGGCATTGTCATGGATATGAGAAAGCTGCAGATTGCCCATGAGAAACCTGAAAGAGAGAGAGAGAGAGCGAGAGAGATAAGGAGGCAGGGAAAGAGTGAGGGAGAGGAGAGTGGTAGACAGGGAGATAAAGGGAGAATAAGACAGATTGAGGGGGAGACAGGAAGGAGTAGGAGATAGCGGAAGAGGTTATTAAGGAGAGGGAGACAGTTATGCTGGCTGTGCTTGCCCATCTGTCTGTATGTCCGTGTCAGTGTGTGTTGATGTGTGGGTGTGTTGATGTGTGTGTGTGTGTGTGTGTGTGTCTCTGTTCGTGTGTGCAGTCTCACAGTTTGTGTATCTTGGTTCCATTAAAGGCATGACTTTCCACATGCCTCAGGCCATTCTGATTTAGTCGTCTGTTAGAAGAACAACACACACATTAATAGTCATTTAGTGAAGATGTCATCTTTCCAGGTGGAACTGTGTGTACGGTTTACGGACTCTGGGTGTCTGTAATTACTCACAGTTCATCTATTGTATCAATGGTGAGGCCAAGGAAAGCGTTGCTTGGGATGATTTTTATGTGAATATTGTCCTGTAGGTCTCTATGTTGTGGTACACCAACACACAAACACATACGTTTTACATTATACTATCCTTGTGGGAAAACCTTATTTCCATTGATAATAATATTTATCTTTATCCATGCACATATATAAACCTAACCCCTATACCTTCTTCTAACCAAAGCCCTAACCTAAATCTAGTCTTGCAAAGCCATACCTCCAAATCTCATCCTACCTCCTTGGAGAGCAGCATAGCCTGGTCCAAGAGGCTATTCAAAACTTAACCTCTATGGCAACGTTAGCCTATTTCAGGGATTTCTGTTCCCCACCAGGACATATTCCTCTGTACACAGAATCAATGTGAAGTGACTGTGTCCAGGCTGTCTAAGTCCCATTGATGTTTCCCACAGAATCGACATCAACAATAAGATAACATGAAGTACTGAATCTACAGTAACGATCAGCTAATATGAACTACTGAATCTACTATAACAATACAGTAAAAGCAGAAGAACTGAAACTACAGTAACAATACAGTAAAACAGACTACAAAATGTACAGTAATAATACAGTAGTAATAACTACTGGATGTACACATCTGAACATAAAGACATACAATAGAAATCTTGGCACAGTGGAGTGGATCTGGGAGAAGTTAGGTAGAAATCTCAGTCCAGTATTGGAGATCGTCCTGAAAAACAGGAAATTCCCATCAAAGCCTGTTGATTTAGCATTGGTGTTCAGGGTTTAATAGTTAATGTGCTAATGTGGACTGATACCTCCAGTTCATTTAGAGTGGACTGTCTCATCAAAGCCCGTTCATCATGCATTGCTGATTATGATAAGGAGTGTTGGTGTTGGGTTCTGGGTTTAGAGCTTTCGGCTTTGGGTTATGGCTTGAGACATAGGGTTTAGGTGATGCAGTACTTACAGGTATTTTAGTCTGGGTAGTCCCACGAAAGCATGCTGATTGATGATGACCAGATGTTTAGATTTTGTGATTGTTCTGGAGCATGAAAACAAATAAATCAGCACATTGTGTATAAAGTCAAGTGAGAATGGTGTTGATTTATTTCTGAGCAATGTACAAACATTGTATTGCCCACTGGATAATACTTACATCTCAGTGAGCCTGGGAAGGTTGGCAAAAACAAATGCCCCTATGTCCTTTAACATATTATTCTCAGTTAGAACACTGAGAGAAAACAAGGGAGAGTGACAAAAGGAGAGAAAGAGAGAGAGACAAAGGGAGAGAATGTCACCCAGGAAGGAATGGAGAGGAATGGAGGGAGGGTGGAGTGCAGCAGCAGAGAGACGGGCTGATCTATGTATAGCAAACTAGCACACTTTTTAACACATTGATGTCTACCTCTCTTGATTCGTATCTCCAGTGTTTCTACGCAACATGTTCTACATCAGAGTCTAAACAGGCGGTCAGACTAAACACACACACACACACACACACACACACACACTTACAATCTAAACAGAAACTGGACAAAGACAATATAGAAATAAAATATGAGCAGAATATAATAAATCTCACCTTGAGGTCAAACACATTTTGAGGTCAAAACCATACACAGCAAAACACAAACTTACATGGTGGTGAGCTGTTTAAAGCTGCTGAAGGCTTCGGGGGGAAACACTAGTATGTGAGTCTGTTTTAACTCCCTGTAAAGCACAACAACCAGTCAGAACATCCCTAGGTCCATCTAGCAGTAACAAACTGGTTCTGAATCAAAAATGTTGGCCTTGACCTGAGAACGGAACACACACACGGTTCACATTTCTGCTGGGAACGATATAACCGCCAGCTGTGCATGTGTTTTTGTGTGTCTTGTTAGGGTGACCCTGATATCTCTGTCACATCCTCTTTGGGGAAGAGTCGAACGGCCTGAGCCTCATCCTAACTCTGTAATGCTCATTTTAAAGAAAGATAGGACATTCATAGCAAATGCAAGGTTGTTAGGACTGGAAAAGACCCTATTATATGGTGCTTAAAAATCTTGTCAGTCATTACACCATTATGCGCACGTGTGTGTCCCACACCAGTCAATCAAATACAAACACACAGTGTTGCCCATCTGTGGCAATGTCCTTGAGATTCCTCTAGAAATGTTTCAACTCTAAAAGTAAGAAGGCAGTGCTGACCATAACCCACTACCATTCCTGAACCCACAAACCCCTCCCCCACCATAACCCTGTCATTGTCACCAACCCAGTGGCACCATGAGAACACAAAGACACAGTTGTGAGTACAACAACATCCAGAACAGCAGCTGTCACAAAAAAATCTAAATCTAAATACCGTAGATACATTTAATATTCATTAGCCACATTGTAGCATCCTAGCACCACCTCTCCAACCTTAATGTCTTGGTGTGGGTGTGTACTCACAGGTCGGTGGTGGTCTCAGGGATGTGTGCGGGAATGTGTGTGATGGTATTGCCCATGCAGAGAAATGCCCCAGAGGTGACCATTGCGATCTCTGCCTGTGACACACACACGCAGCACAACACCCAAAGCGTTGTCTTCATCATATTCGTCCTCTATTCTCTGTGCTAGAGATCCACAATGCCCTCTCCGTCCTTCTCCGTATTTGCCGTCTGTTCTCCTATTCTCTGCTCCCTTCTTCTCCGCTCCACTGTCATCTACCTTTCTCTGTTCTGGATCAACACAGGTACCTCAGCTGGGCCCTCACTTCTTTTCTGCGACTTTCTGGTCAACAGTGAGTTTGACAGAAAATATTTGGGAGCGAGTAAATGAGAGACAGACACAGAGATTGAAAGAGGCTGGTGTTTCTTCCCTGAGTGGTGTGTAAGTGTGGGAGAGTCTGATCTGCAGGGCGTGTGTGAGAATGTCTCTGCCGGGAGTTTCTGAAGAGTGTGTGTGTGTGTGTGTGTGTGTGTGTGTGTGTGTGGTACAGTACAGCCTTGGGAGATAGAGTTGATAAACTGCTTACTGTTTCCTCAGTCCCCTGAGATCGTCCCCTAACCCTTACCTGCAGCAGCCTTCCCAAACGCCATCAACACCTCCGAAGGATCTTGCAGAGATCTAAAAGGATTGGACAGATCAATCCAAATCCATTGGGTAACACAATAACCTTGCCCTCTGATAGGCTGGATGAAATCACATATACCTTTCCTATCACATGCTAACGCCTGCTAAAACAGGTAACGCCTCCGCGAGGAGTTAAGGCCTGAGGGAGGACCTGAGTATGTTTGGTCTGTGTCAGGGTTTGGCTTAGTTGAATGTGTCATATTTTTGTCTGAGAAGAATAATGTGGACACAATGTTCTATTTCCCTACTCTCCTACATGCACAGTCTGGCTGATCCCAAATCTTTTCTTCAACATGTGTTATGCATGTGTGCACAGATCATCAACGCGTGCATGTGCGTTTAGGTTGTCGAAGTCACCAGAGAACCTTACGTTGTCTCCAGAGAATAACATTTTCAAAAAAGCCCTCTATTAAGGTTATTGATGAGTCATACATACATACATTTAATTAATTGGAAATATAATAGGGAATATAGTCATTGACAAGGTTCAAATTTATTGTGTCCTTCAATCTCTGCTCATGTCAAACAATCCTCCATTTGCAGCAGTTAAAACCTTGTAGACGGTCGGCATTCTAGTTGTCTTTATGTTGAGGTCATCTGAGGAGATTTCACCCCATGCTTCCTGAAGCACCTTCCACAAGTTGGATTGGATGGATGGGCACTTCTTACGTACCGTACGGTCAAGCTGCTCCCACAACAGCTCAATAGGCTTGAGATCTGGTGACTGTGCTGGCCACTCCATAAGAGACAGTTTACCAGCTGACTGCTTCTTCCTGACTAGTTCTTGCATTTGTTCTTTGCGATCCGAACACCTGAAATTTAGATCTGTTTTCAGCTACAATAGTCATTTACAAAATTTTTGCGCATGGGCAAAACTTAATATAGTTTGCAGCTGAGAACAGCCAATGTGAATGTGATGATCGCTAATCGGGACTTGTCTGAGAGAGGTGGTAATTGCTCACGTCTGAGCGCAAATTGAGTGCCAGTAAGTGCACAACACTTTAAAGTGATGTATCATGTCGCAATTTCCTCTAAAATGTATACACAGCAATGTACTCAACAAAACCTGCCAGAGTGGGTAGACTTGAACAAACTGATGCATGAATCAATGTTTAACACATGGAACCCTTAATCTAATCATCTGACCCCTTCAGAGAAAAATGTATTCTGTTCTAAATAAAACACAAGGCAACACTTCATTTTGAGAGTCCTAAAAGTGTGTCTCTAGATGATCTACAGATGATCTATTGACTATTAGTAACATTTGAACTATTTACTAACCTTACCCTAACTTAAACCTGTATCCTAACCCTAACCATAACCCTTATCCAAACACATAATTCTAAACCTAGCAAGAAATTGCTTATGAACAGATAGGATATAACATCTACAAATGGAAATTCTGAGTTTCAAAATGAAGTAAAACCCAACTCAAAACAATGGAGTGCTTTCCTAATTTTCCAAATGTGCTCCTTGTTACCAGTTAACTTGAGTTATAACAAACCATGTCATGTTTAAAAAAAATTCAGCACATTTGGATACTCAAGAAATGTCAAGGTTTTGTTTATTTAATGTTTATGCCTTTAGTTTGTTTCCATACTTTTTGTTTTAACTGTACACTGGTGTAAGGCAGAACAGGTTATTGGTTAGAGTAAGTAATGTTGCTACAGTAGCAGGGTAAACTAGCTGGCTATCTAAGCACATTGCATTTAATGTTATAAATGTAAACCTTGTCAAATCTTGCATTGGAATGTTTTAGGGCGGTGTCATTGTTGCTAGGTATATGCATAAACTGACAATGGAAATGATTGGCTAAAATAAAAGGATAACAAATACTTTACTCAGTGGGCCCTCCCATAGCTTTCTATGATTACCCACACCAAGGCCAAATGAGTTGTTGAGCCAGGCTGTGTACAATAACATGAGGATGAGGTAAATCTGGTGGCGATGCAAGATCATTTCCCCCTCAACCATAGATTATTCAACAATATGGAGTTTTCGGACCTACAGTGGATTTAAAAAGTCTACACAACCCTGTTAAAATGCCAGGTGTTTGTGATGTAAAAAAACGAGACAAAGATAAATCATGTCAGATCTTTTTCCACCTTTAATGTGACCTATAACGTGAACAATTGAGATATTTCAATTGTAAAACAAACTGAAATCTTTGAGGGATAGAAAACAACAAAACACCTCAAAACCTGTTTGCATAAGTGTGCACACCCTGAAACTAATACTTAGTTGAAGCACCTTTTGATTTTATTACAGCACTCAGTCTTTTTGGGTAGGAGTCAATTAGCATTGCACTTCTTGACATAGCCCACTCTTCTTTGCAATAGCATTCAAAATCTTTCAGATTGTGAGGACATCTTCTTTGCACAGCCCTCTTCAGATCACCCCACAGATGTTCAATTGGATTCAGGTCTGGGCTCTGGCTGGGCCATTCCAAAACATTAATCTTCTTCTGGTGAAGCCATGCTTTTGTGGATTTGGATGTGTGCTTTCTGTCGTTGCCGTGCTGAAAGGGGAACTTCTTCTTCATCTTCATCTTTCTAACGGACGCCTGAAGGTTTTGTGCCAAAATTGCATGGTATTTGGAACTGTTCATAATTCCCTCCACCCTGATTAAGGCCCGGGTTCCAGCTGAAGAAAAACAGTCCCAAAGCGTGATGCTGCCACCACCATGCTTCACTTTGGGTATGGTGTTCTTTGGGTGATGTGCAGTGCTGTTTTTGCGCCAAACATACCTTTTGGAATTATGGTTCAATCTTGGTTTCATCATACCATAACACATATTCCCACGTGCTTTTGGGAGACTTGATGTTTGTTTTTGCAGTACTTGCCAGTGTCATAAGTCTGGGTTGTGGACAGATTGGCAGAGGCAAAACGGTTGTGATAAAAGTAATCCATTCTTTAATGAAGGTAAGAACAAAACAAACAAACAAACTTAAAGCAAACTTATGACTGAGTACTATAGCCTTCGGCTGCTAACCAAAATAAACCACCCCATGTGCTGAACACAGTCAACTTAAATAGGTTCCCCAATTGGAGGCAATACACAACCCCTGCCTCCAATTGGGGAGACCCAAGTGCATAGAGTTGGCTAGAGGCCCCTCTATTGGCCACGTCCAGCCAGCGCGAAGATGGCTAGGGGCATAGTCAGGACGTGACAGCCAGAAATTCCTGTAGCTCCTTTAATGTTGCCTCTTGGAAGTCTCCCTGACTAGTTTTCTTCTCGTCTTTTCATCAATTCTGGAGGGACGTCCAGTTCTTGGTTATGTCTCTGTTGTGCCATATTTTCTCCACTGTGTTCCATGGTATATCTAATGCTTTGGAAATTCATTTGTGCCCTTCACCTGGCTGATATCTTTCAACAATGAGATCCCTCTGATGTTTTGGAAACTCTCTGCGGACGATGGCTTTTGCTCTAAGATGCAACTAAGAAAATGTCAGGAAAATCCTACTAGCTGAACTTCATTTGTGATTAATCAGAGTCACTTTAAATTATGGCAGATGTGTAATGACTTCTATTTAGCCTGAGTTTGAATGTAATTGGTTAATTCAGAACCCAGCCACATACCCAGTTATAAGAGGGTGTGCACACTTATGCAACTAGGTTATTGGTTTTTATTTTTCATTTTTCCCCCTCTAAAATTTCAGTTTGTTTGTCAATTGAATTGTTCACTTTATAGGTCACATCAAAGGTGGAAAAAGTTCTGATATTATGTATGTCTCATTCTTTTACATCACAAAAATCTGGCATTCCAACAGGGGTGTGTAGACTTTTTATATCCACTATATATTCACTGTATATCCTAAACAAAGAAATACACATTTATTTCAGATAACAGTGAAAAGGACCTTTACTGCTATTGTGCATAACATCATGTTGTAAAACACAAAGACAACATATTTAAACAACTAGTCAGATTTTGTTGCAGTGATGATCTTAGGACCTTTTTACACTACAATAGCTTTATTTAGATAAACATTTGTTGCAAGGTTTGTGTACATTTGTTGAATAAATGGGTGGACATTTTAATTGGTGACTGTCATTTTCCAAGGTAGTGTTAATAACTTTCCCCACAAATACTCCCTGAGAGCTAAACACAATCTGTCACTCAATGTGAAATTTGAGGCGTGACATTGGAGGTCATTGGATGCTTCCTGTAGCTGAAAGGTCAAAGAGATATTTATAAGGAAAGGCAATCTACACATTATTAAATATGAAATAAATGTTTCCTTACAAGGATTTCATTTCAGTCTGTCAGACCCGTTACAAACATTTCTCAACAATAGCTCCTTCTCATGTGGAGAACAAGTATTTGATACACTGCAGATTTTGCTGGTTTTCCTACTTACAAAGCATGTAGAGGTCTGTAATTTTTATCATAGGTACACTTCAACTGTACCAGAATCCAGAAAATCACATTGTATGATTTTTAAGTAATTAATGTGCATTTTATTGCATGACATAAGTATTTGATACATCAGAAAAGCAGAACTTAATATTTGGTACAGAAACCTTTGTTTGCAATTACAGAGATCATATGTTTCCTGTAGTTCTGAACCAGGTTTGCAAACACTGCAGCAGGGATTTTGGCCCACTCCTCCATACAGACCTTCTCCGAATCCTTCAGGTTTCGGGGCTGGCTTTCAGCTCCCTCCAAAGATTTTCTATTGGGTTCAGGTCTGGAGACTGGCTAGGACACTCCAGGACCTTGAGATGCATCTTATGGAACCACTCCTTAGTTGCCCTGGCTGTGTGTTTCGGGTCATTGTCATGCTAGAAGACCCAGCCATGATCCATCTTCAATGCTCTTACTGAGGGAAGGAGGTTGTTGGCCAAGATCTCGCGATACATGGCACCATCCATCCTCCCCTCAATACGGTGCAGTCATCCTGTCCCCTTTGCAGAAAAGCATCCCCAAAAAATTATTTCCACCTCCATGCTTCACGGTTGGGATGGTGTTCTTGGGGTTGTACTCATCCTTCTTCTGCCTCCAAACACGGCGAGTGGAGTTTAGACCGAAAAGCTATTTTCTTTCTCATCAGACCACATGACCGTCTCCCATTCCTCCTCTGGATCATCCAGATGGTCATTGGCAAACTTCAGATGGGCCTGGACATGTGATTGCTTGTGCAGGGGGACCTTGAGTGCGCTGTAGGATTTTATTCCATGGCGTAATGTGTTACTAATGGTTTTCTTTGAGACTGTTGTCCCAGCTCTCTTCAGGTCATTGACCAGGTCCTGCCGCGTAGTTCTGGGCTGATCCCTCACCTTCCTCATGATCACTGATGCCCCACGAGGTGAGATCTTGCATGGAGCCCCAGACCGAAGGAGATTGACCGTCATCTTGAACTTCTTCCATTTTTTAATAATTGCACCAACAGTTGTTGTCTTCTCACCAAGCTGTTTGATTATTGTCCTATAGCCCATCCCAATTCTATCCCTGATGTCCTTACACAGCTCTCTGGTCTTGGCTATTGTGGAGAGGTTTGAGTCTGTTTGATTAAGTGTGTGGACAGCTGTCTTTTACACAGGTAACGAGTTCAAACAGTTGCAGTTAATACAGGTAATGAGTGGAGAACAGGAGGGCTTCTTGAAGAATAACTAACATCTGTGAGAGATGGAATTCTTACTGGTTGGTGGGTGATCAAATACTTATGTCATGCAATAAAATGCTAATTAATTATTTAAAAATCATACAATGTGATTTTCTGGATTTTCGTTTTAGAGTCCGTTTCTCACAAATCAGCAGTGTATCAAATACTTGTTCTCCCAACTGTATGTACACTGCATTAGCTGCTGGGAAGATAATTTGGCTAAGTCAGCAACAGCTATTTAACCATGTGGCAGGCTATGGTAAACCAAACAGATGGTTATGGTGTAACCAGTTGATAGTCTATTGTAAACCAGATAGAAGGTTACGGTAATTCAGTAAGTAGTCCATAGTAAACCAGGTGGTAAGCAATGGTTAATTAGGTATTAGTTAAAGCCAACAAATGTGTATGTAAATTTGAAACTGTAACTAAGGCTAATTTGTGGTAAAAATGTGTTATGATATCACACACGACAGGGTATACATTATGGTGAAACAATGCAAAATGGGGCATTCTATGGAGATTCACTCAGACAGTCTAAATTATTTATTTTGTATTGATTATTTAACACAAACAAATTTGGAGCCTTTCCAAATAGGCTTTTTTATTTGGTGTAGCAATAGAGCAAAGTTTAAACTACAGCTTTACTGACTGAGCAGCCCAAAAAGTGAGAAAAACAGTAGGTTAGAGGGAGAGATGAAGAATTTTGCAGGAAAATCTCTCTTTAACCTTTCTTTAATTACATTGAATAGATTAAGAAGTCAGATGGGATAACTTCACTTGGGTAATATTTTATTCACTCGTTAGATCTTCAAAACTATTTTTCATAATAAATGTCCACTTTATGTTCTTCAAAGAACTGTAACAATAAAAATAAAAGTAAAATACAGTAGAAAAATTTTACAATTATAAAATAAAAAGGCTAAATGAACACTTAGACCACAGTTGAATGCTCCTGCTTTACTTTAGATAAAAAGCAAGAGTGGAAGTGAGGGGGTAGATTAAAGAGAGAGGAGTATAAAGGGATAGAATAGGAGTGAGGGAATACATTTGTTTTATCTTTCCCTCTTATTGTTCTACTTTATCTTTAATGCCCGCCCCCAGTCAAATCCCATGCATGTGATTGGTTGGCAATATTGCTTTGATGACCCAGGGGACTGTGTTCAGTGACAGCAGACGTAAATACAAAAAGCAGATTAGACAATAAAGACTGGGCCTGATGCGTAGTGTATTTATATCTGCTTACTCTGTACCACAAATAGCACCCCCCATCCTGTAAATGTGCACTTATTTTCATTAAAGCCACACAGGGTTAGCAATTTAGGGCTCTGTTTTACAGTAGAGCACTAGTAGAGCAATAGGGTGACTAAGACCCACACAACATTTTACTGATTCTCCTGCCCTCAACCTTCTCCTCTTCCCTACTCTTGCCTGGTTGGAAATGATGACCTTGACACGGACTGGTCAATCAACCAATGATGTGAAGACAGAATACATAGAGAGGTAGGGCAAATTAAAGTATAGCAACTCAAATTGTCTTAGCTAATGGCATCATGAACAGCTCTATCGCTATAGAAACACATGATAACACATCATTTTCTGTTTTTGATTATTTTACAGACATTTTTTAATATAAAATGTTCATCAGAGCAGGTCTAGTGTCTATAGGACAGGCTGTAAAACAGAGCTGAGCCTGTGGTATGAAGCTCTTACATCCAGCCTTTAAACGGGGGTTACTCACTAAACCGCACCCTGACACAAAGCCACTATCCTGGCTGTCACAGACATGGAAGGTCAGCCTTACTGTTCTCTATGTGCTGTGTGTTGCAGGTCAGGGAACATTGGTTGAGCAGGAATGGCGTTGTATGCACAGTATCTGTCCTTAGTAAAGATTGGTATATGATTTTGGTCTTTAGGATGGTATTATTCTGTTTTAGTCATGTCTGTCTGTCATTATTAAATCCAGATGTTGGGTTTAAATTAATTTATTACAAAGAAGTGAAGGTGGATAAGACAGTTGGCATTTTATTATAGGCCCAGGTGGTATGGTAAACCAGGTGGTAGGTAATAGTAAACCAGGTGGTATATTATGGCTAACCAGGTGATAAGATATATATAATAAACCATGTGGTAGGTTATGATGAACCAGGTGGTATGATTGGTTATCTTAACCAGGTAGGGGGTTATGGCTAACGAGGTAAAAGGATATATAATAAACCATGTGGTAGCTTATGGTAAACCAGGTTGTAGGTTACAGCAAACCAGTTGATAGACTATAATAAACCAGGTGGTTTGTTATAACAAACCAGGTGGTAAATTACAGTAAATTAGGTGGTAGGTAATGATGAACCAGTGATAGTCTATAGTAAAGGTGGGATGTTATGATAAACCATGTGGCATGCTACAATTAACCAAGTGGGATGTTATGCAAACCAGGTGGGATGCTATAATAAAACAGACGGGATGTTATGGTAAAGCAGGTGCTAGGTTATGGTAAACCACATGGTAGGCTAATGTAAAGCAGATGGTCGGTTATGGTATACCAGGTGGTAAGCAAAGTAAACCAGGTGGTAAGCTATAGTAAACCAGATGGTTAGCTATAGTAAACCTGATGGTAGGTAATAATAAACCATATGGTAGCCTATATTAAACCAGGTGGTAGGCTATAGTAAACCAGGTAGTAGGCTATGATATTCCAGGTGGTAGGCTATAGTAAACCAGGTGGTATTACTGAGGTGGTTTTAGGAGTAACCCCTGTAGTCTCTGCTCTGTTGGAAACACATGGAGTTAGATAGTTCAACGTGCAACAATTTCCCCAATGTCTAAGCTGTGTTCTTCATTTTTCTTTTTCTTCATCATTGACTTCATCATCATCATAATTATCACATTGCCATCACCCAGTCAGTGATGAAGCTTTTGTGATGATGCTCTGATGGTGTAGTAAGAGATGTGTGTGTGTATATATGTGTGTAGATAGGTAGGTAGTTAGTTCAGGTGTCTCTGGTCTCCTCTCCAGAGTCAAAGTCTCTCGTTTTCTTAGTCTTCATGGGTTGATATAATGTTGCAATACCTTAGAGTGGGCGTTGTAAAAGAAACGTCCCAGCAACACTTTAAACACACAGCCATCTTCATCCATCTCCATCGATGCGGCATTCAGTCACCATGGCAACCCCGGTGGGTGTGGCTCCTCCAGCCTCGTTGCCGGGTTAACATCCAACCTGCTGACTGGAAGGTTTAGTCTAACCCTACAGTCACTGTACAAAACACCGGCCATGATGACAGCAGCCTCAAACCCCATGAAGACACCAGCCTTAAACCACCCGCCCCAAACTCCTTTCTGAGAACACAGAGAATAGTTTCTAGAGGTCAGAGGCAGGGTCCTTTAAAATGACTGTTAACTGGTCCTACTGGGAGTCTATATTTTAGTTACTGTTGGTGTTGAGCACAGACCTGCCTCCCATATAGAGAGGCTGTAGTTGGTGCCTAGTACTGTACAGTATGGGACTCTGCCCCTAGGACAGTGTCTTCGTGTGTGTTTGCATGTCAGAGCATGTCCTCTTGTATGTGTGTATAGGTCTGTGTTAGTGTATATGTGTTTACAGTATATATGTGTTGATACAGAAATGGAATTAGGGTGTCCCTCCCCTCCTCACACGTAATACTCCTTGTCTTTGTTTTTCTTGTTCTTGGAGATCTTGGCGATGCCCAGCGGCTTGTCCTTGGCACTGCCGTTAGGCTGGGTGGCAGAGTTACTGATGTAGTTGCGGCTCTCGTCCACATGGTAGGAGCCCTCGTCGCGGTTGCGGTACTTGTACATGGCGTAGAGCAGGATGAGAATGCAGAGGGCGGCGGCCGCCACGATGCCCACCACCATGCCTGTGGTGCTGCTGGACTCCCTCACCACCTCTGACGTCCCCGGGAAGGGCTTGACATCCGGGAGAGGGGGCTGGGCCGCTGATGGGTGGGAGAGGGGAGATAACGATAGATAAGTCCTGTACGGTCATCACAGGTAAGTCATCGATTCAGTCTGGCATTGTTTTGGCTTAGTTTTGTTTCCTTGATTGTCTTAGGGACCTTAAGATAGTATTTATATTTGTTTTTATTGGCATGATGCAGTGTGTTTTCACTTCTCCAGAATGTTTACGTAGACTACTAGCACACTGACCCCTCCAGAATGTTTACATAGACTACTAGACACTGACCCCTCCAGAATGTCTATGTAGACTACTAGCACACTGACCCCTCCAGAATGTTTACGTAGACTACTAGCACACTGACCCCTCCAGAATGTTTACGTAGACTACTAGCACACTTACCCCTCCAGAATGTCTATGTAGACTACTAGCCCACTGACCCCTCCAGAATGTCTACGTAGACTACCAGCCCACTAACCCCTCCAGAATGTTTAAGTAGACTACTAGCACACTAATACCTCCAGAATGTCTATGTAGACTACTAGCCCACTAACCCCTCCAGAATGTCTACGTAAACTACTAGCCCACTAACCCATCCATAATGTCTATGTAGACTACTAGCCCATTATCCCCTCCAGAATGTCTACGTAGACTACTAGCCCACTAACCCCTCCAGAATGTCTATGTAGACTACTAGCTCATTATCCCCTCCAGAGTGTTTACGTAGACTACTGGCACACTACCCCTCCAGAATGTCTATGTAGACTACTAGCACACTAAACCCTCCAGTATGTCTATGAAGACTACTATCACACTAACTCCTCCAGAATGTCTATGTAGACTACCGGAACACCAACCCCTCCAGTGTGTCTATGAAGACTACTGTCACACTAACTCCTCCAGAATGTCTATGTCGACTACCGGCACACCAACCCCTCCAGAATGTTCACTTAAACTACTAGCACATTAATCCCTCCAGAATGTTATTGTATACTATCACATGAATCCTTCCACTATGTTTATGTAGACTACTAGCATACTAACCCCTCCAGAATGTTGATGTAAACTACTATCACAATCACAGTGTGACAGTGTGGTCTACTAGTGTGTCTGCTAGTTATTACCAGAGCTGGGGTCACAGGGGTCGATGTCCTCGTCATCGCTGGGACACTCAGCTGACGCCACCAGCAAGTCGTCTGTCGACTGGAGAGGTGACAAAATGTAAATTACAATACATCACCACACTTCTTTTTAGGTACATTCATTACATTTACAGTGCATTTTATGTTGTGTAAATGTAATGTATGTTCAAACAGCTCTTTTGCAAAGAGAAATCAATAAAACTCAACTTGAATTTAGATTTTCCGATACTCAGTTGTATTAACATGACACCCCCACAAAAAGTACACACAGTCTACACACGCACATAGACACACACACACACACACACACACACACACACACACACACACACACACACACACACACACACACACACACACACACACACACACACACACACACACACACACACACACACACACACACACACACACACACTGCCCTGAGTGCTGGCAAATGGCCTAACTGTGAAGAGAGAGGTGGAGAGAGAAAGCAAAGGAAAGGAATTGAGTGTGAGAGAGGAGGAGAGGTGTTAATTACCAGCTGTGATCTAATCATGAGAAAAGAATACACTTATATATCTCCTCCTCTCCTGTTTCTATAATCTTGCTCCTTCTCTAATCCCTTCCAGCTTTCCTCTTTCCTTTCTCCTTCCTTATTCCCTTTCTCCTCACCTCTTTTCCTTCTCCTTCTCTATTCCCTTTCTACTCACATTAGGACATATCTCTCTCCTACTCAATGCAACATATGACACCAAACCTCTCTGTATTGCTCTCCAGCTCTGATCTCAATGTTCAGTCAGCTACATAAGTTGACCAAACTCTCTCCCCCTCCCTTCCTGACTCTTTCTACTTCCTCTACTCCTCCGTTTCTCTCTGGCACTGCCCTGTCTCTTCTCCTTCTCTCACTCCTGTTGCCATGGCAACTCTAAGTTCAGGCAGTTAAAATGAAGGGATAAAAAGGGAATGTTTCGCTGAGAGACCAGGAACACTAAAACCATCAGACAGATAGAGACTGAGGGAGGACCAGAGGGATGGAGAGATGTAGGTAGGGAGTTAATAAGTAAGCTACGGTGGGACAGGGAGACAGAAGAGAGAAAATTTGAGGAATAGAGTGATAGAGGCAGAGTGGGACAAAAGGAAATGATAAGAAAAAGAAGAAAGGAGACATCAAAGTGTTCCAGCTTAAGCTAACATCATGCAAATCGAATGTGCATATTCATAAGCTTGGTTAAACATCGCCTGTTTCAACTTTATAGCTGAGAAAAGCATGTAGGCATAACTGTGTGTGTGTGTGTGTGTGTGTGTGTGTGTGTGTGTGTGTGTGAGTGTATAAGCGTGTGTGTGTGTGTTAAACCAACCGTAAGTCAATGGTGAATAAAATGTGAGTGTGATGCATTGCAGTAGTAATAACTAACCTCCGTATGGAGGCAGGAGAACAAAGCAAAACCAAACGCGGAACAGGTCTAAAACCAAGAAAAAACATCACAAAATATTTAGGCTAAATATTTTGCAGAATGCTAGCCCCAATAACACAGATGTAGCAGTATATAGACAGACAGCGTCTAAATCATTCTTGCAACAAAGAAAAAGATTTCACTGTAAATTAGCCAATCAGAAATTATTTCACTTTAGCTAATTAGCCAATCAGAAATCCCAAGAGAAAAGTAAACATAACATTGTCTGCTTACAGGGCGCCGAAGACCAGCTGCCTTAACCTGATTGGTCAAGAGTATCAAAAGCAACCGTAAGCAGTTTCTCTAGATCAATGTAAAACCGTCCATTTCTGCATCAGGCTGCTATAAATAAAGATATTGTGTGAACAGCCTTTTACTACAGTTAGAATCCAAGTTAAAGATTCTAAAGATTCATTGTATTCAAACAGAAACCGTCACCTCAACTGACCTCTACTCACATGCCAATCAAACTACAGTTATGTCAATCATCCACAACCCCTTTAAGTTGACAATTAAAAGTGAGCCACGTCTGTTCCACACTCGTACTCCAGAACAATGCATGCCAAGCTTTTCCAATAGGTTCATCTCTCTATCTCTCAACATCTCCGTCTCTCCATCTCACCCTACACACTTATCTGTCCTTCTCTTTGTCTAGCAGCAATGCATGTCGCCTGCCAGCGAAGATGGGAGAAATCGGGGACGAGAGAGAGATACACAAAGAGAGAGAAAAGTAAAAAGACAGAAGTAAAATAATTGCGAAAGATGCAATCACGGTGAAGGAGTAAAATCAGTACCTGAGCAGCCGAACAATGCCAGCGAGCGTCCATGCCTGTCTGACTACCTAACTCACACATAACACACAGAAACACATTCACTAACACACGGTTTACACACGCTGCTTTACCGCTTTCTTCAGGAACAACTGCACACACACACACACACAAACACACACACACATACACACACACACACTGCTCTACTGCTTCTGCGGTACAGCCATTGTTCCACTTCTAACACACACACACACAGTTAGCTGTAGCTCTGTCAGCGCCGAAAGATGAGGAGAGGAACTACTCTGCAGATGCACTGATACACAAACTACCTATCACTGCTGAGAGAGAGAGACAGGGAGGGAGAGAGAGGCAATAGAGATAAAAAGAGAGAGAAACAGCGAGAGGGTCTACAGTTGCCTCTACCCAAACACATGGACGCCCTCACATGCACACTTTTGCATGCATTTTTAATAACTGTGACTGCATAGGAAAGGAGCTCACTGAACTCAGAGCTGCAGAAACAGTCACATATACACACATCACATATACACACACACACAGCACTCATACACACATTTACACACACACCACATACACACACCAAATACACACACACCACATGCAAAAGTGCACACAGTCACAAATGGTGTGGTTTCACTGCTGCTCCATCTGATGCAACTGACTGTAACTAAGTACCGTCTTATAAGAAACAGACACATACGTGTGTCTTTAGACTTTAGCAGCTTGGTTGCTAGGTAACCCCAGCAGCTGATCAGTGTTTCTGATTAAAATACATACTCATTGCAACACACACACACACACACAACCGTCTTGTGGACCCAGGAAGACTTGATGCTGCATGTGTAATTGCTAACCCTTATGAACTAAACACACACACACATGCAGGCATACATATGTGCACACACTCAAAGCTTAAATTCTTTCTGACCTAGTTCCCGTCTGGGGATATTAACTTATCTGCACTGCTTCTTAAAAAAGGAGTAACACTCACCAAGTGTATGTGTGTGTGTGTGTGTGTGTGTGTGCGTGTATATATATTTATGTGCAAGGAATAAGACACAAGTGGGTTTGGTATATGGCCAATATACCATGGCTAAGAGCTGTTTTAAGCATTCCGCAATGCATCCTGCCTGGAAACAGCACTTAGCTGTTATATATTGGCCATATATCACATCTACGTAGACTACTATCTACTATTGTGCCTTATTTACATATACCACTGCTATCAGCCAATCAGTTTACAGGATTCAATCCACCTGGGTTTAAAAATATACGAATAAAGGGGCTTTCGGTCCTGAATGCTGATTGGCTGACAACCATATAAATATGTCTCCTCTCATTGTGTTAATAACAGTTTACATTAGCAGAAGGAATCTCTTTTATATTGTCAATATATATTGGCTAAGCGTCGTGTCCAGATACCCTGCGTGTAGTACCTAAGAACAGTTCTTAGCTGTGATATAAAAAAATCCACCCACTCATCTATCAAGCTATACATCCATCAAGAAATCCATCCACTCATCTATCTAGCTATCCATCCATCAAGCCAACCAGCTCTTCAATCTAGATCTACAGCTCTTCCATCTATATCTAATATTGATGCTGGAGGCTTTGCTCACAGCTCTGCATTCCATTATTTATGTCTGAGACAGCTGGCAGCCTATACACAGGGGAGCTATACACTACGGAGCAGCAAGAGAGATAGGGAGAGGGAGAGAGGGTTCACTATCACCATGGTAACTCAAATCATAAAAAAAAAATTAAGTGCAGCAGACTATTTCATAACCCAGACTCCCTCTCCACACACAAACACAGAAGCCAATTAATCATAACCTCTGACTAGTCATAACATACAAGCATATGTCAGAGAAGGTCATAACCTGTCACAAAAGCTAATTGGAGAATATCACAGGTTCAGGTTTATAGTATCAGTTATTATCTGTTATTGTAGGTTATTATTGGCTTAGTTAGCCTGTTTATCCCTTCATAGTTTTGATATATAATATCTATGAGGTAGCTAGGTATGGCTGTTTATCCCTATATAGTTATAATATATAATACCAATGAGGTAGCTAGGTACGGCTGTTTCTCACTATATAGATTTAATATATAGTATCTATGAGGTAGCTAAGTAAGGCTGTTTATCCCTATATAGTAATATTTATGAGGTAGCTAGGTAAGGCTGTTTATCCCTACATAGTTTTAATACATAATGTCAATGAGGTAGCTAGGTAAGGCTGTTTATCCCTACATAGTTTTAATACATAATATCAATGAGGTAGCTAGGTAAGGCTGTTTATCCCTATATAGTTATAATATATAATATCAATGAGGTAGCTAGGTAAGGCTGTTTCTCACTACATAGATTTAATATATAGTATCTATGAGGCAGCTAAGTAAGGCTGTTTATCCCTATATAGTAATATTTATGAGGTAGCTAGGTAAGGCTGTTTATCCCTACATAGTTTTAACACATGATATCAATGAGGTAGCTAGGTAAGGCTGTTTATCCCTACATAGTTGTAATACATAATATCAATGAGGTAGCAAGGTAAGGCTGTTTATCCCTGCAGAGTTTAAATATATAATATCTAAGCGGAAGCTATGCAAGGATCTTTATCCCTTTATCGTTTTGTACCGGCTGTGTGTTTCCTCCTCCTTGCTTTCTGTTAGTAGCGGTTGTTGTTGTGATGTCGCCAGAATTGGCGACGGGATCTGATCGGTTGCCCCCGGCAGCTGCACTGGATTGTGGCGTGATGGAGGAGGAGGGCATGTCTCCGACCAAACGTGTACTGCCCTCTAGACGGATGTGGGCATGTCCCTCAGCGGCCATGTTAAGGATCTTCAGTCCATTGTAGTAGAGACCGGCCATCTGACCCTGAAACGGGCCCGCTCCCTGTCCTCCACCCACCGTCACAGTTGTCTGGCTGTTGAAGATGGTCAGCTGGCGACCTGGACACACATGCACACACACACACAAAAAACACACACAAACACGCACACATAGGAGTCGTCGGTGTGGTGATAATATGCATGTTAAGCGGGATGTTAGCATGCTGTAAGCATGTGGTTGGCGTGTTGTAAGCTTGACGTGGGACAAGAAGGGCAATGTGTTCTGGTTAATTATTATTATCTACCTGGATTAAACTCTTTAAAGCTTTGTCATCAAATTGTCCCCTTTTATTCTTATGTCAGATGGTCTAGCACCATCCCCTGGCATTTACTTTCATTTTTGGTCAAATCCTTATTTCTGTAAAAGGCTTAAAATAAAGGTTAAAATCTAGGTTATGTGACATGAATACTTAACCAAAACACAGGGCCTTAGACTTGAAGAAAGGCTGAGATGTGCTGCGGAATGAGAATAGACTTGGAGAAGAGAAGGGTGAAAGGAAGTGTAGAATGTAAGAGATGAGATGAGACAGAGAGATGTTTGCTGTATAGATACATTAGGAGCGAGTCAGCACGTTGTTCAGACAAATTGATTGATTTCCCTCAAATATAGTTATTACAGCCCTAAGAAGCCTAACGAAGCATTATGAAGCCCTACAAAGCTTTATGAAGCATGCACAGATCACAGCTCTGTTTCTGGTCACTGTTAAAGGGACTTCAGGCATTTAAAGGAGCTCTACTGAAGTTTAAGAGGTACATTTTAAACCAAACAGTTCATTTAACATCTCTCAGGTCTTCATGTAATATCTGATTATGAACTTTACTTTGACAGTACAGATTATGTTCAACATTGATATATGCTTTAGTGAATCATTTAAATGTTTACAATTGAAGAAATAACATTATGACAGAATCTTAATAATGTCCATTTTATCTTTACTAGTTTCACATTTATTCTGATTAATCTTCCCATTGTCCCTTTAACCTGGTATTAGTAACCTCTCTTTCTTCAGTTTACAGTAAATTACCGTATTACAGAACAGTACAGTTACACTACAGTTTTCACAGTCTTACACACTAACAGCTAATATGACGTTTAAACTTAGTTATGAATTTATAATTTTAAGTGTTAGTTGATAGTCACAGTTTCAACTTGCTTCAGGTTGACTTTTAAACTGAAAGTTTTAAGTAATTTTAATGATGTTTTTACCTTTGTCGAGTAGCCAATCGTCAACTACTCGACCGAGCCGATAGGGGATTCTCTGTCTAGCGATGGCCAGGCGCTCGTTATCAATGTTGCCTTTAATTTAAAGATGAAAACACAGTAATTACGCACATCAAAACCTGGCACAGGAGCTGGACAACAAAATAAACAGCCATGAAGAGAAAGTCAAAGTCCCGACAAAGGTTCTGTTAGCCAGTTGGAACACTGTTCCTGTGTCATTGACCTCAATATTAGTTCAGGAGCAGTAACCAGCGAGCGGACATTGACTTTCTATTAATGGGCTTTTGATTTAAAGAGACATTTAAACAGTTAATTAACATCTGACAGACAGGAGACAACTCATCTGACTGGGTTTAGAGAGTTTGATAAAACAACAGAATAATAATGATAAGGTATGAGCGTTAAAGCTAACAGATACCCATAATAGTGTTTAACCTTTTAACTAATAGCTAAATAACTCCTGAAAATATATGATATTACTTTAATATAAAAACAACAATATATGTATATATATATATATATCCATTGTTTAAAACCCAAGGCTAAAATATACAATCAGTTATTCTCTCTGTCTCCGCCCAGTTTAGTTATACATTTACTCAGAAAATGACTGTTTTATTGTGTTGCTGTCGAGCCAAATGCCCAAATGACTATTATTTTCTTTTAATATTTTTTTTATATAAAACAAAACTGCTACCTGTATTAAATGTTAACATTGTTAGTTTACGTGACACACTATTTAACATAGCAACATAAATGATCAATCAAGTCAGTACAGAATCCCTGTAGTGAACAGAGAAAGTGTTACTACATATCTCTTTTTTAGGTTTAAACACGACAATTACATGATAACATACACATTTTTATCTTCAGCTGGTCAGACCACAAGTTGCAATATGATGTTAACATTAGAACAGCAACATTGCAACATCCTTATGTTAAAACTGAGGGAAACAGGATGTATAGTCATTTTCTTTTATCCAGAAAATATTGGCTATGATAGACATGTGCAGGCAGTGGGCCCTCCCTACCTGAAGGGTAGCGCTCTATGACTGGTAGATCATCCAGCTGCAGGGTTGCGTTGCCTCCACTGCGGGTAAACCGAACTATGTGGTACTTCCCATCATTAACGAATTTAGCAGTCTCTTCAATGTTGATGTCATCTGTTCCCACGTTAAACACTACTCTAATATTCCCTTTATCCTGGCAAGAGAGCAACGAAGACAGAGAGCGATAGGCAGATGGGGAGAGACAGAGAGTCAGCAAGGGACAGAAAGACAGTGATATATATTATATATATATATATATATATATATATATATATATATACACACACACATACACACAAACACATGAATATATATATATATATATAGGGAGACAGACAGAGAGAGAAAGAGAAAAAGGAAGGGAGAAAGGAAGCGTTAGGGTTATAGTTGGTAGCGTAGCAGTGTGTTTGTGCAGGAGAGAGTGCAGTTCCACAGTCATCCAATAGAGCCTGGTGTTAAACGGTGTAATCCTTACTATCTGTAACTGGAGGTAGTCCCCCAATCCTGAGGCGCTGTCAACTCGTAGCAGCGTAGCGTGTTTCTGCTGTGTGCTGAAGCCCAACGCCAACCGATCTGCCCGGGTACTGGGGCGCTCATTAGGAGGCCAGGTGTACACGATCACACCCCCATCGCGACCGAATATATACGTGGTCCCCGCTGTGGGTTACACATTTACATGACTTTTATTAAAGGAGACCAAATGAAATGCAGTAAACAGGAAATGGACCGTAGTAAACCATCAGTAGTGGAAAGGAATAAGATAATATACATGACTCACCGTCATTGCAGAGTGGTCCTCCGAATGATGTCATACTGCAGTCACAGCTAAATCCCTCCCACTGTTGTAAACACACACCCTGATTTGAGCACGAGTCCTCCTGACAGGTAGTACTTGGACCTGGAGAGACAAATCCTTTAGCAACTTAACGACAAATCCTTTAGCTTGGGGTTCGCTACTGTCAACCAATCGGCAAAGGTCTTAAACAATCTCTGGTTGGACAGACAGCCACCCAGAGAAAAAACTTGAATTCATATTTTAGTGAATAATTCCTGAGTGGATCATCACTGAAAATGAATAGCACATTGGATTGTTGAATTGGTACTCCAATTCACTGTACATACAGGAGCTGTCCATCAGACTGGCCAGTCCTATGTTAGATCCAGAGAGGTGGGGGTTAAACAAAAGATGGTGGGCGGGGTTAGACTCATGCTTCCAAGAAATAAAGGTGAAGGGTGTGTGGTTTAACTAAAAAAGTGTCACTAAAGGGATCTCACTATAAATACTCACGCCAAACACACCTACACACGCATATCTAGTTTGGGAACTAAGTATTTGATCCCCTGCTGATTTTATGCATTTGCCCACTGCCAAAGAAATAATCAGTCTATACTTTTAATGGTTGGTTTATTTGAACAGTGAGACAAAATAACAACAAATAAATCCAGAAATCGCCTGTGAAAAATATTTGAAATGTATTTGCATTTAATAAGGGAAATAAGTATTTGATCCCCTCTCAATCAGAAAAAATTCCAGCTCCCAGTGTCTTTTATACAGGTAACAAGCTGAGATTAGGAGCTCACTTAAAGGGAGTTTGTTACCCGTATAAGACATCTTGTCCACAAAAGCAATCAATCAATCAGATTCCAAACCCTCCAGCATTGCCAAGACCAAAGAGCTGCCCAAGGGTGTCACAGACAAAATTGTAGACAAACACAAAGCTGGAATGGGCTACAAGACGATCGCCAAGCAGCTTGGTGAGAAGGTGACAAGAGTTTGTGTGATTATTCTCAAATGGAAGAAACCCAAAAGAACTGTCAATCTCCCTCTGTCTGGGACTCCTTGTAATATCTCATCTTGTGGAGTTGCAATGATCATAAGTACGGTGAGGAATCAGCCCAGAACTACACGAAAGTATCTTGCCAATGATCAAAAGGTAGCTGGGACCATAGTCACCAAGAAAACAATTGGTAACACACTACACCATGAAGGACTGAAATCCTGCAGCGCCTGCAAGGTCCCCCTGCTCAAGAAAGCACATGTACAGGCCCATCTGAAGTTTGCTAATGAACATCAGAATGATTCAGAGGAGAACTGGGTGAAAGTGTTGTGGTCAGATGAGACCAAAATCGAGCTCTTTGGCATCAACTCAACTCGCCGTGTTTGGAGGAGAAGGAATGTTGCCTATAACCCCAAGAACACCATCCCCACCGTCAAACATGGAGGTGGAAACATTATGCTGTCTGTCAAATCTTGGGTGAGAACCTCCTTCCCTCAGCCAGGGCATTGAAAATGGGTCGTGGATGGGTATTCCAGCATGACAATGACCCAAAACACACAACCAAGGCAACAAAGGCGTGGCTCAAGATGAAGCACATTAAGGTCCTGGAGTGGCCTAGCCAGCCTCCAGACCTTAATCCCATAGAAAATCTGTGGAGGGAGCTGAAGGTTTGAGTTGCAAAACATCAGCCTCAAAACCTTAATGACTTGGAGAAGATATGCAAAGAGGAGTGGGACAAAATCCCTCCTGAGGTGTGTGCAAACCTGGTGGCCAACTACAAGAAACCTCTGACCTCTGATTTCCAACAATGGTTTTGCCACCAGGTACTAAGTCATGTTTTGCAGAGGGGTCGAATACTTATTTCCCTCATTAAAATGCAAATAAGAAAATGTTGATATGCGTTTTTCTGGATTTTTTCATTGTTATTCTGACCATTAAAACTATTTGTTGGTCAGTGGGCAAATGTACAAAATCAGCAGGGGATCAAATTTCCCTCACTGTATACACACGCACACACACACACACACACACACACACACATGCACCTGTAAGTGGAGCTGAGGTGGCTCGCGTGTTGAGTAGCTTTGCCTGACACCTGAACAAGTGTTAACTCCATGAGCTAAACTTTAGCACAGTGAGTTTTCACAGTCTTGAGGTGCGCAGGAGAACCCAGCTGATCACAAGCGCACACACAAACACAAACACGCACACGCACACACAAGCCATATACCTTGCAAGTCAGCTTTCATCAATGCAACTTTTGTCAGCCAAAAACAAAACAATGACAAGCAAATAATGTTAGATGGTTAGTAAAAACAAAGCACAGAGATGTCTGTGATAAAAATTACTCAAACAGAGAGAGTAAAACAAACAGAGAAAGAAAGAGACAGGGAGCGAGAGAGAGAGAAAGAAAAAGAGATAAAGAGAAAGCCAGATGCAGAAGCAAGGATGATAATCTCCAACATAAGAAAACCCAGCTGTCAGCAGCAGCGAGAGTGAAGAAATTAGTAAAAAAGAATCAATGACAGGCAATGGTATGGGTGGAGTACTTGTTAGTGTGTCTTTTGTTATATAGGGGCTCATGGTGTGTGTGTCTGTACCTGAGTGTGTGTGTGTTTGTGTACCTTCACAGCCCCTCTCCACCTGTCCAGTAGTAGCTAAAGCATCGGCCAGTAGGTCGGGAAGACGCCCGTTAAGGTCAACTGTTGCTAGGCAACCCTGGAAGCCTTCGCGGGAGTGAACAAGCTTGGGAAGGTCCCGGTACATCTCTTTAGCCACGCCCCCTACGAATAGGTCACCTATAGGAACACAGCAACACTAAATCTGCAGCTCTGTGCACCAGTGTAGTATGTGCAGTGTGTATGGATATCTGCTACCTTTGAGATCCAGGTTCTTGGCTCCCATAGTGGTCTGTGTGGTGACCTTGGTGTCTATCTTAACAGTATGCAGGTTATTGGTATCTCTGGATATGAGCACGTTGTGCCAGTGGTTGTCATTCAGTGGAGAGTTGGAGTTTCCTTTGATCAGATGAGCTCCGTTCCCCAGGTCCGAGACATAATGGAGGTATCTGGGGAGGAATTAGGATTATATAATTATATAATTTCAAACTCCTTATTAATGCGAAGACAGTAGATAGATGCCTTGATCTCCTGTTTTAGTAGCCTCTGTTGCCTAGCAGCCATAGCAAGCAAGTTTATTTATACAGCACAATTCATACAAAGAAACAAATCAATGTGCGTTACAATGAAAAGAAAAATACAAAAATGCAATGGAATTTTTACAATTCTCTAACTCAGCTGTCTACAGGGGGACTGTACATGAACTTCAACACCCCTGTAACTCAAACCTCGCATCCCAGCGCTAGGATAAACCCATCAGTCTCTTTGTGAGATAATCTTTGCATTGATGTCTAACTCGGCTCTCCCCAGGGCGACATTTATGCCATGTCTGTACATGCATTTTATATTCATCCTCAATGCATTACAGTTATCATAACTGTTTATTGAACCTCCCTGGTATCTCAGTCCTCACGCTCCAGCGCTTGGATAAACTTGTCAGTCCTTTTTTGATATAATACTCTACTTCGATGTCTAAACAGCAGAACAAGAACTTGCATTACATTTACACAGAGGTTATTCCTCTGAGAGCACCAGTACTTGCATTACATAAAATAATTGGTAAAAGAGAGCAAAAGAGTAATATAATAACAAAATAAATCAAAGAGAGAAATATAAAATACATAATAATAATCAAATACATCATTGATAATAATCTAAAAAAACTAAAAAAATGACGAAGTTGACCTGAGTTCACGGAGTCCTGCTCAGTTTATATTCGTCAAACATATCAAAAATGCATTCAGGGCCTAAATCATTCAGTGATTTATACACTAAAAGCACCACGTTAAAAACGATTCTGTAACTGACTGGTAGTCAGTGCAAAGATTTAAGAACCGGAGTGATGTGCTCTGTTCTCTTGGTCCTGGTTAACATTCTAGCAGTAGCATTGAGACTGAGTCTCAGAACACCAAGATTATGCCGTTCTTACCTAGGATCTACAGGCAGTTCACAATCCTATGCAGTACGGTATCAGTAGAGAAACTGCTAGCTATACTGCTGCTATTTAGCTAGTTAGCTATTGTCTGTGGTACCACCGTAAAACCTGTTGCATATCTAGTAGCTCTTGGTAGTTAATTGGTTGGCTGTCCTCTGTGGTATGGCATGTGTATAATACAGTACCAACAGAAAGCTTTCTGAATATATAGGTAACCATCCCATACCCTTTGACCAGCTCCACCACTATGAAATCATTTCCGTCTCCACTGTTGTAGAGGATGAGTCCGTCAGGCGAGGTGGTTTTGAACTGGAGAAACAGGTGCATGGAGTAGTAGGCCTGCAGTGTGGGCAGGGTCACATAACTCGACCGCGACCTGAACGTGACCGGGTCCGCCACGATGCTCTTGTAGCCAATCACAGCATTCAGCTCACAATAGTCGATATCACCGTTCTTACCTAGGATCAAAATGACCAAGAATAGGTTTTGTGTGTTTCTAACCTGGCAGTGAAGTATATAGTGCGTGCTGCTAGGTTTGGTGTGTGTATGAACCTGTATCAATCAGCAAGAGTGCAGTATTGTATGGGTACTGAGTGTTGTACAGTGTGTGTGAGTGTTAGTTGAGTGTGTACTCTGTTCTTACAGAGGTCTATGTAGGGCATGCCATTCAGGGTGAGGCCCTGAAGATGCCCTATGAAGTTGGAGGGCACAGCGGGCATGAAGCGCTTCTCCGTCACAATGCCCGTCTCCACATTGTGGAACTCCAGCTGGGTGTGGTCGCCTGCCATCTGACCTGGAGGGGTTAGAGGTAAGGGGTCAGGTTTTGCATTCAGCTTGGCCAGTGTGGATGATGAGAGGAATTTGCATGTTCGGGACTGTTTCAGTGCTTACAAGGTACATGCAAGACAAGCCTTGAACACCTTCGAGCCAGGTCTACATGTTTGAGGTCAATGGTGAAAGTTAGGATGAAAAGGTCGGGGGTGAAAGGGCTGCTTTGGTTACCTTCTACAGGCTGCAGGTCGTCAACGGTGAGTTTGAGGCTCTTCCCACGACGCACCACTCTGACCGTGTGCCACTCATTATCGTTCAGCCCCACCCCCGCAAAGATGGTCTCTGGACCTTTACCTACACACACTCCAGGTAGTTAATACACACACACACACGCCTGGGCACAGACACCTTACACACATGTACACACCCACACGCTGCAGGGTTAGCCGTGCACACACACAAGCACACAGGTGGGCAGTCACATGCGAACACGCGTACACACGCACGCGCGCACACACACACGCGCGCGCGCACACACGCGCACACGCACAGACACACACATACACACACGTATACACTCTACCATGTCTCCTACCAGTGTTCTACCCATTTTTACCACATGGTGGCATTAGATACTCAGACCCACAGCTAGATGGTCTAGACCTAGAGGTGGAATACATCAGGATGAATACTGTCCATCCATCTCTCTCATTCTGCCCTTCTCTCATTCCCTTTCTGTTAATCTATCTTCTGTCTCTCAAATAGTGTGTGTGTCAGTGTGTGGGGGTGTGTGTGTGTTTGGGGGGGAGGTGGGGTTGCTGATGACCTATAGGAGTAATGTGAAGGCGAGAGGTAAACAGCCTGACAGATTCTGCTGTGGGAAATGTCAACATCATGACACACTCACAAAACACACACACGCACACACAACGGCAGACAGACACAGAGACAGAAGGACACTTTGACACTGTGTGTATGTGTACACTTTTTTGTGTGTGTGAGACGTGTATGTGTACATGCTTGTATGTGTGTGTGTGTGTGTGTGTGTGTGTGTGTGTGTGAGATATGTATGTGTGTACATGTTTGAATGTGTTCGTGTGAGATGTGTATGCGTGTACATGTTTGTGTGTGAGAGAGATATGTATGTGTGTACATGTTTGAATGTGTTCGTGTGAGATGTGTATGCGTGTACATGTTTGTATGTGTGTGTGAGACATGTATGTACATATTTGTATTTTTTATTTTTGTGTGGGTATGTGTGACACGTGCATGTGTGTGTGTTAGGTGTGACTCGTTTTCCGGAGAGGACAGAGGGCTCCCCTGAGGAGCCTCAGCTGGGCCTCGGGCATGAACATCTCCTGTCACCATGGATCACTGCCTGACTGCCTGTATGTGTGACTGCACACTGACGGGGTGAATGGGCTCATGTGAGTATAAGGCAATGATCCATGTCAACCTGAGAACAACACACAACATATAATGAAGTCACGGAAGAGCAGCGAATTGCAGAACCCAGTCAATTCATAGACCTGAAATGTCTCCAGACCAGAGGACCACACAGCAATACTGGACCACTTTCAGCGGATATTTTGGTGTGAAGCGGAGTATTTTAACGGGGCAACATCCACTGCCACAACATAGGTTTGTCGAGTTAATATTCACTGGATCAATAACATCTACAGTGCATACAGAGACAGGAAATAAGCAATATGCAACGGGAGTCACAGTTTTAGGACTCTGCAGACAAAATGACGGTTACTCTGAGCTGTAGCTACGCTTGGTCTAGAACGAGCCAGAACAGTTTAACAAAAGAGCTAGTTCTTACCTCTGATGGATTAATCATTCATTACTATCAACAAAAACATTTTAAAATAAAACACTCAAATGCTTTTTTGATCATGGAGAGATGCAATCATTTCTATTTTAGATATATAAATCTAAGACTCCAGTTGAATAGTCTTGGTAAGATGCAGCACTGATTAATCTCATCGGTTCAATCAAAAGTATGATCATAACTATTTCACAGTTTACAGAAAGATTAAATCTCATAGTAAGTCTCCTACTTTTTGAATGTGTGTTTCAAACTATGTTGCGGTAGAAATCGAAGCATGAGGTTTGCCTAGATGACAAACCCAGAAGCCCCTCATCAGGTGACAAGTTTGTCTTGGGAAATGTTGTTCCCTCTCTTAAACACCCTGAATGTCTTCTCAATAGCTGGAAATTATGTTTGAATGGTCTGGCAAAACATGGTTTGGCGATGTGGCTTTCAACAAACTGCCCCTCAAAAACCATACAGAATTTGTGGGCAATTGCAGGTTATTAGCATACAGTACAACCTGATAGATGAGTTAGCATATAAAGCAATCACTATCATTCACAAGCTGAATATGAGTTAGCAAACACTATAATTCGCACGTTGAAGTTGAGTGACATTTGAGCTAAAACTTTGGAACTATGCTCAAGAAATTAAACAATACATTTTGATATTGCTTCAACTTTGCAACAGGGAAAGAATGCTCCCATTACCTAGTCCACCAATGAATCTATGACACATTTTTACTTATTTATAAACTTCAAGGGAAAGTCTTTTGGTGGAAATGTACATTTGTGCAATTAATACAAATATAACAAACATATATATAATATTTTACTGCCTTTGCATGCCCTGAATGGCCACTCTTTCTTTTAATTATGATTTAATTTTCATAAATATGATATAGTTATTATATAAGTTCACTATAACAAATATATAAAAAGCTTTTACAATTATTATTTTATGATATACATTTAAAGGTGTAAGTGATTTTAAAAAGCATTATGTTACACACTGCAGATTGAGATAAGAAAGTAATCTAGGTACGGAACGTTTCCATGGCAACGCCTCTATTTGCCAGTACCAGGATGCCGTCATACTCGCCTTCTGTGGTGAAAGGACACATTCAAAACCACACATACATACACAGAGCTCAAGTCACGACAACTACATACAAAGCACTGAAACAGAGGGATGGAGCAAGGGATGGATGGAAGGATGAAAGCGCATACAGTCTTTTGTTTCTAGCGTGAAGGAGAAATAATTACCCAGAAGCCCTGAGAAGCCACAATCAGACACTGTGACGAAACTATACACCTCCACATTCCTCTCTGTACATCTCTTCCTTCCCACTGTACCTTCCTGTTTTTCCTGTCCCCCCTCACCTTTTTCACTTACACTCCTCCAACATCTCCCTCCCGCCTTACTCTCTCTCTCCACTGTTGCCTTTTTCTCTAAAATGGCTGCCAGGACGAGCAGAATCCCTAGTAACCCTGGAGTCGAGCAGCATCCAACACACAGCCGGGCCCACGTACCATCACGCACACGCACACAGTATGAGGCACATTCTATGACAGTGTGAGACGAAGTGTGACTTACTGGTCGTACAGTTAATCCTGATACAGTCTGGAGGGAGAGCAGAGCAGAGGGTTAACGCTGCACAGACACACAGCTCCACGTGCTGGGGACAAACACGCCGACACACTCCATAAGACACACCTTGCCGAAAACACACACTCTCCCCGCCTCCTGGTTGGGGCCCGGTAAGCCTGGTTGATCACAGAGTAAGCTCTGTCTCAAATTGGCTGAGGGAGAGTGAGAGGCCTCAGTGTAGGCGGCGTTTCATTGGTTACTCTGGTCAGTGTGACAGCCTCAGTACCCCGTAACATCCAGAGCATCAGGACACTGAGGTGGGCGTGGTCCCACGTTTCTGTCACTTAGCAACAGAGAACCAAACCTTGCCCCTGGTGGAGCGGCGGGTCATGGGAGGTCAGAGGAACTGATTCCCATGATGCCTCTGTGTGTCGGGTGTTGTCAACCACAGCAGAGACGCAGATGCTACAACCAGAGACCAACACACACCCCCGCTTTGTAAGAGTGTGTTTTTATATGAGTGTGTGTGTGTGTGTGTGTGTGTGCGCGTGTGTATGTGTGACTACGTGTGTGTGTGTGTATGTGAATGCATGTTTTGGGGTGCAGTGCTCATCTGGGAGTGAGCAGAGAATGCAGCTTCCGACCTTGACAAACCCTCTGTTCAACAATACACAGACAGACAATACAATATAGTGCAACAAACGGATGTTGGTGTGTTTGTGACATATATCAGATTTGATCAGAACCTAAGAGCACTCCATTCTCAGATGTGTTTATTATTTTTTACCCCACCTTTCTCCCCTTCCTATCTGGTGTGATGTCCAAATTGTGATTATGCCTCACCAACCTCACAACAGGCTTGAGATAGCCGAAGATCAAGGCAATGCTTCCACCAAGCACATCTTGCCAAGACTGCTCAACCGGGATGTTTTTGCCGGTACACGCATGCTTGAGGGGAACGCGGTCACCAGCCAACAGCCACAAGTTCGCAAGTACTTGACCAGAAGGAGTCGATAGAGTGCGACATGACAAGGCAGCACTGACTGACATCCACACCCCCCCCAATCCAGAGCTGACAGCAGAGCCATGCTGTAACCTTGGACATTGACGGCATGCCCTGACCAGGATCTGAACACCTGGCCATAGGCTTTGCAGTTGTGAAGGTCTACAATATGTTGACACCTTGTATGTTCTTGTAGTGTATTACCATACAGGACCAGAATCCCTCCAAAGTCCCCTTTGTTGAGTCCCAGAATTACTCAAAAGTCTCAGATTGTTGACAGTTAGAATTATGGGTTAGGTTTAGAGTTAAGTTTAAGTTTAGGAAGAGGGATTTTGAGGTTAGTTATAATCCTAAAATAGGATTTTCAAAGTATTATCAGTTACTGCCCAAAGGTCCTCATTAGTAATGCATGTGTGGTGTGAGGCTAATGTAGTTTATAATGTAGGTTCAATCAGTAAGGCTGGTCTGAATGGCTAGCTCACTTTAACTTCAAGGGAAAATTAATCCAGTTCACATTGTTTCCAATTTAACAAAAAAGGAAATGTGGAAATGGATCAGGCTCATTGTAAATCTGAGGTGGTAAATGATGTCCCTTGACACTAAAACACCAAGACAGTGTCAATGATGTCCCTTGACACTGTCTTGGTCGTTAAACACTTAATTTTTTTGGTATTTTATGCTACAGATTTGTCACTTTACTGATTGATGACTCCAAATAAAACAGGATGTCTGATCAACAATGTGAAAGACTTCTCCTAAGTTGGTGCCATCATTGTTTTTGGGCTGAGAGTGTCAAATATCTGTGTTATAATAGTTGGATGCTAGGAAGTGTTTACTTTTGAGTGAAACATTTTAATGCTGCAATGTTTTTAAAAACATTTTATTTTCTCTGCTTATCTATTGTCCTGCAATCTGGAGCCTAGATTGTCTAGGTGAGGACAGTGATAGATAGCCTGAAGAGACAGCTGTTTTATTAAACAGATAATAACACCACATTATCTGTCATTATTATTGTAACCTTGACATTGCTTATATTCTGTTTTAGGCTGAGTAATAAGTAATATGTTTCTGCTGAGAGAACTAATATGTAACTTATTGATCTTATAATAATATTTTTGTAACTGCCACGAGATTAGTGTAGCACAACACATCATCTAAAATATGTAATTTGTGTAAATGTAATTACTTTTATAACTGCTACTAGTGGCACAATGTTTCTCATTGTTCTATGACAACATGCTGAATGTGATACACCTATTTATCATACACCCTGAGTATGGCACAGTAATGCACATAGTCAATGCTTGAGGTTTAACCGATAGACAATTGGTAGACAACCAAGTTAAACCTTGCAATTACTTATGTCTTTCTCAACCAAATAATGTAAATCTTGGGAGGTAACTGTGTCAGACTTACCCCTGCTCTCTTACTTGCTGTGTTACAGTAAAACAAGAACCCTTCACCACCACAAAATAAGGCCCGTCATTGGAACTCCCACCAGGGGGGTTTGGATGCCAGCTGTCCAGCATAGGGCTACCTACCATCAAAGCATCTGGCTCAGGATGTTCCGGAAAATCTTTAATATACTTTCAGATTGCATTTTGTGCCTGTTGTTCATTCAGTTAAGCCTTGACGTGATTGAACCTTGAGTGACAGTGTGTGTGTGTACCTAGGTTGACGGTATATATGAGTACCTAAGTTGACAGTGTATATGAGTAACTAGGTTGACAGTGTATATGAGTAACTAGGTTGACAGTGTATATGAGTGCACCTAGGTTGACAGTGTACATGAGTAACTGGGTTGACAGTGTATATGAGTGTACCTAGGTTGACAGTGTATATGAGTACCTAGGTTTTAGTGTATGTGAATGTACCTATATTAAAAGTGTATATCTTTTCCTAGGTTGTCAGTTTATGTGAGTGTACCTATGAGTGTAAATGAGTACCTAGGTTGACAGTGAGGCGGACACGGCCACCATCCAGCTCCAGACGGAGCGTGTCGGCTGAGTTCCGTGATGTTGTTGCCATGAGAACACCGTAGGCCCGTTGGGAGCGGAACCGTAGCGACACGTCTTCTGCTTCTGTGTGCATTGCTACGGGCAACTGAACCTTCATAAACTTACTACCATCATAGGACAGGATAGTTGCATCTGGGGATAGAGGGAAAAAGCAGGAGGAGGGAGAAGACAACATGAATGTCTGCTGCAGCCAGAAAAGACCAGTTCAGTCAAGGTTTTTCTAGAGAAGACCAGGGTCTCCGATTTGACTGAAATTCCTGAAAATATTAAATTCAAAGATGCGTGTTTTCTGTATGACCGAAGAGAAATGGTTATTTCATTATTATATTCTGGCCATAACTTTCTCTTATTCTTCATTCCTCTTCCTCTCCTTTCTATCTCAGTTTCCATGGGAGACCGTTGGAGGCGAAAACAAGAGAACAGGAAGAGAGAGGCCTCATGAATTCTAATGAGCTCAGAGAGCGCGCACTTGTGTGTATGAATAAGTGAGTGAATTTCAGAAGGAACAGAAGAGTGTTCAGTAACGCGCGAATGGAGAGAAAAAAAGATAAGGAGACAGAGAGAGGAAAAGAGAGGAAGAGCAGGAGAAAAGCTCTTGGCTAAAGAGCAAATAAAAATAGCAAATGAATCCTCATTAACTTGAGGTTAGCCTGTTAGTTCATGATAACATAACTAACACAAATGCTCACCAGAGTAATTTCTGAACAGCTGACAAAAAGAAATTAGAAGATGGCGCTTCTCCAAAGCACCTGACTCAGGAAAAAGAGTTAAGGGGAGATGGAGGAGTGATGCTGATGAAAGCACTATGTGTGAACATGTCCTTGTGACAAATGCTCGGGTATAAAATGGGATGAAAAAGAAAATATCGGGAATAAGAATGAGAGGAAGAGAGAGATGGAAAAAGACAGGAGAGATAAAGAAAGAGGTAGAACCGCAGGTAGAAGGAGTAAACATGGCCAATCATTCTCTCCATCTGTTTCTCCATCTGTCCATCCTTTAATGCAGTGAACCACCAGTTACTGAGGCTGTCTCCCTCTCCCTCCCTCGCTCACTCACTTCACACACTTTTATATTTAATTTAATCTCCCTATAGAGCAAGGATCTGAGGTGTGTTTGTTAGAAATTGGCAAGAAAAAGAATAAGCTGCTTCACCATGACAATATGGTCTGTCTGACTCATCTTCTGTTTTATTTTCTCCACCTGTCTCTCACTTCATCTTTCTCTAGGTCAATAACACATTCTCTTCATCCATCACTCACTCTGTCTCCCATAATCTCTCCTTGTCTGTCTATTTCTATATTTCTATGACTGTTCAGAGGCAGACTTAATGACAGTATCCTTGTCCATCCATCACTTTCTTCTCACCTCTCTCACAGGCCCGTCCCAGATATCCGGTCCCAGAGCAGTCACATACATATCTGTTCCAGCCCTCCCTGTAAAGGTCAGAGGTTAGGGTTAGAGGTCAGAATTCTCCTAGAACAGGGGTATTCATCTTACCGTATGAGGTCTGGAACCTGCTGGATTTCTGTTCAACCTCATCATTAACTGCACTCACCTGTTGTCCCAGGTCTAACCAATTCCCTGATTAGAGGGTTGCAAAGAAAAATACAGCTCCGGAAAAAATGTCATCCTCTGACAGTTGGTTAAAATTATGAGACCAGTGCAAATTGAATGCCTCCGTTCCTCACTCAAAACGTTCCTTTTCATCTTTTTTGGAAAGGAAAGAAAAAGGTGCAGAGGTCTCTTCATTTTGTCCAGAGCTTTAGAGTGGAACTGGCTTCAAGGTTCAGGTTTGAATACCTCAGTTTAAAAAGCTTGTAGTTAGGCCACTGTACTGCTCTAAATGCAATCAAAGCCCCTTGAATAGCCAACTAGTGTACCGGTCTCTAATCACACCTTGGGTTTGACACAATAATAATTTAACTCACCAGCAACAGTTACAGGTTGACTAGCTAGCATTAGCAAAGGTTTCAACTCTCAGATGATGAGAGCTAGCTTTTCAGATAGTATACAACTGAATCAAATTATAATTTGGGATTAAAATATATCTTACGAGAAACCACACTACACTTATCAGTTATTTAGCCACTGTGATTCATTTTTGTTGGGCCATTAGGCATCCATCAGAGGTTTGACATTAGTGGAGTTAACTCAAAAATATTGTTGCTTCTTCCACACCTTGATTCCTGGAGTTCACTCCCGTTTCTAAGGATCAAGATCCAAATTTAGCTGGGAACAGATAGATTGACTCCTGGCGTAGTCGCTAGATGAGGTTTATCTCCTAATCTTCAGTTCATAACGTAAGGGATACATGCTCTGACACTGGCACGCACAAGTCCATCAAATAACCTATCAATCAAAGTTAGCGGTGAATCTTAAACACACAACAAAAGAGCACATGAAGTGTTTTCTTTCTAAACGCATTAGGTATGCATTAGGCAAAACCTAGCTGTCAGTGGGATATTAATGTTGGATCAGGTTAAAACAACGGTTCCACGCTGTACTCACCACTACACAGATATTGACCACTGAGGCATGTGGTTGCTGTTGGTGCCAGTATCTCATGATAAGCTACCTTCCTTTACATTTAAAAAAAGCATTGATTAGTGTCTAACTAATTCATTGTTTTAATATATTATTAAAGTGTTTATATCATGTTTTTGTTTAGGGAGCACAAGAGTCAATTGAATGTGTTTATTGTCCTCCCTCCCAGCCGCACCTCTACGCCCACTCAATACGCCAAACCTGACTGGAGCTGGTGGCAGTGCAGTAGCGTAGCAGTACCTGCAGGTGGCACTGTGTTGGCAGGGGTTGGAGAGGCACTGCTTAGGAGGCTCTCTGGAGCAGGAAGGTTTCACCCCCACGGCCCTCTGGGCCTCAGCCAAACGCCGGATGTCCTTGCTCTGACCATCCACAAACAGGTCTCTGACACATCCCACGTAGCCGTAGTTCAGCAACGCTGTCCACACCTACAGGAACAAAGAGAGACAGGCACATTGTACACCCTAACAGATTGCACGCACACAGGAGCCAACACACGTACACACGTATGCAGCCACACACTCTCTCTCTCACACACACACACACACACACCTCAGTAGGGAAGATGAGTCCTTGGCGGTCCTCAGGTAATCCTCCCAGGTACAAGGTATCGTCCAGGTCCAGAATTTCACTGTCACCAGGAGCCGTGTAGGCTGTTCGCTGTGAGTTTACTGATATAGTACCTACACACCCACAGGCACATGTTTAGGGGGCGCATTGATTGAAGTTGCCACAGTCAGTTCAGCATGAGTTATCTAAATGGTTAAATTTGAATGCACAGACTAAAGTGTTAAAGAAGATGGCCCTTAATGAACCGGCCCGTTTAATAAAAATCCAATCCTAATAAGACACCTGAACGTCCGTCTCTCTGGAAGTCAACGTGGTACCACTCTCCATCATTGACCTTCCGGTCGATGGCCTTGGTCTTGGTGGTTCCTGAGCCCATGTCCAGCAGGAGATACAGGTGACCGTCAAGCATCTCAATGGCAAAGAAATCCACCTGCAACAGTAAAGGCAACAACAGAAGAAAAACACAGCACAATATGAACATCAGCACCAATGGAAATGAAATGTAAGACTGGATATAATATTAACATGGTGAGGCGCGTGGGGGTGGGGCAAGGTTTGCTGTATGGTTAATATGTGATTTCATCTTGACGTGGGGTGGGGTCAAGGGTCAGTATGTGTGTGTGTCCTTACCTTCAAGTTGGGGTGTGTGCTTTGTCAGTGTGGGTGTGTGTGTCCTTAGCTTAATGGTGGGGGGTGTGCTTTGTCAGTGTGTGTGTGTGTGTCTGTTTGTGTGTGTGTGTGTCCTTACCTTCATGGTGGTGGGTGTGCTTAGTGTGTGTGTGTGGTCAGTGTGTGTGTGCGCGTGTCCTTACCTTCGCGGTGGGGGGTGTGATTAGTGTGTGTGTGTGTGTGTGTGTCCTTACCTTCAAGTTGGGGTGTGTGCTTTGTCAGTGTGTTTGTGTGTGTGTGTGTGTGTGTGTGTCCTTACCTTCACGGTGGGGGGTGTGCGTGGGTCTTTCCTTTGCTGTTGTCGTTGTTTCCCATGGCTAAAGAGCATCAGTCCATTGGGTTCTGTGGTTCTGAAGTCAAAGGAGATGGACCCCGCCTTCTTTGCACTCCACTTGCTCAATGCCACAAATGACTCTGGAGTGTCAAAGGTCACGGGATCCAGGGTGGCCACGCTCTCACACTTAAAAGCCACAACACCACTCACCTGACGGAAGAGATGGTCATGTTGGATAACTCCTTTTTAATCACTTCCTTGTGTCATTGTCAGGATATGGAATTTTGCATAAGGTGGGACATATTTTGAAACACATCTCAAAAGAATTCATACACATTTTGTCTCAAATGAGGATGAATTTGAAAACGAAATTTCTGGGAAGGTCAATCTCATTCTTCAGCAAATCAAAAAAGGCAAGGGAATCTATAAAATAAATCCCCAGGTCTCTCCATCGCTCAATGGTAATATCGAGATAAGAGTGGGCAAAAGAGGGATTTCTTGATATCAGGAAAAGGAATAACATTGGTTAGTAGCAGGAGGGTGACTGCATGCATGCCAGAGCCACAGAAATACTACATATGATTTAGGAGAGCATGTCCTGCCTCCATTTGGACCCACACAGGTATATTCTACCCATCAATTGATTTTATAAACTCAGATTATTGGGTTGATGAATGAATCCAGTTAATTATAAAATAATTTGGTATTAATTTGGGGATTCTGGAACAGGTAAATAACTTGTGAGAAGAAAGTGTTAATCCTATCAGTTATCAGACGGGTTCTCCAAAATTATTGTTCATCCTGCAGATAGGGGACATTTGCTTCTAATAGGAGAGAATATTGTTAAGTAATTTTTGTCCCCAGGTAGGTCATTTGTCTGGGAATTTCTTAAACGGGAGATATTCCGACCAAGAGGACTTTTACATCCATTTGGGCACAAGCCTGCTCTTATTCCAATTGAGTCTGTTTCCAGAGACGATACTTCTGTAGGACTGCAAATTGGTACGGCACTTCTACTTGATCAAAGGCTTTATGAGATGTGAGTTCCACATTAGGTAACAGAAAGTACATTATATTTAATAGAAGCCTGAGATTGAAAAACAAGTTCCTCAAGTCAATCTTGTCCGAGTTGACTAGTTTGCCCTTCAAAGCACAAGTCTTTGCTAATATCTTTTAATCTGTGTTGAGGTGACTAATCGGCCTGTCTCGCTTTCAGATTCCTTGCCCATTTGACTGCCTCACTCAAATTAGGTGTCAATGTCCCCTCATACCTGGATAGCAAACATTTGATAGTTTCTTGTAATATTCACAGTGGAAACCATGTTAAGATGTTTTTCATACTTCAGACATTTCAGCATTTAGGAAACCAGAATCTTCTTGGTTCAGGTAAGTTTCCTCCGAAAGGTTAAATTAAAACTCCTACGCATGATTAAATGAGCAGCGTCTGCTTTAGACATATACAGGAATTCATAAATCTGACTTAATCTGTAATTAATCTGTCACTGTCCCTAAGAGAAGTGTAGATCCCTAGTCACAGATTTGACCCTGTGGATCATGTGGTCCCTCAACTGTTTTCAACTGTCTAGCAAATAACTTGTGTGGTTGATCAACAATTTTTTATTTATTTTTTTATCCTGAGAATCCTCATGATTTTAGAGGTGAAATTGTGATTCCAGTTTTATTACATTGCTTTACTTTGTTTCTTTCTGGATGCCAGGAACACTATGAAGCAACCCCTCAGATAATCTTTAAGTGTTTCCCATGGTATAGATGGGGAGATCTCTGCGTTTTTGATAGTGTTTAAGAAAATAGTGATTTTGGCATTCAAATATTGAAAGAACACCGGTTCTCTGAGGAGTTTGAAGATACAGGTCTTCACTGATTGCTTATTTGGTCAAATGTCAAAATGAGTGCAGTGTATTGCCTTAGAAGATGTGTAGTGGATGTGTAATGTTATGGCCTTAAAGCATCGTGGGATAGGAAAGCACAGCCCAGGGGACCAACTCCTTCAGAAAGTGGTGGAAATGGGTTAGGTGACAAAAGAACATTGTTGCCTCTCCAAGGAGATTGTATTGGAAAAGCAATTTTCCATTGATTCAGAAATAGTTGTGCTCAAAAGTTTGCATACCCTTGCAGAATTGGTATAAAATGTTATGTAAAATGTGTAGAGAAAACATGCGTGAGCAGGCAAAACACATGTCTTTTATTTCGTACGGGATTCACATTCAACAGTCATAACAGAATGACTCAATCATAAAACAAAACATGGCAACAAATCTTTCTTTTTTACTGACCCCTGTTCAAAAGTCTGCATACCCTTAGTTCTTAACACTGTGTATGGTTCCCTTTAGCATCAATCTGAGCATGCAGTCTTCTGTAATAGTTGTCTATGAGGACCTTAGTTCTTACAGGTGGTAAAGCTTGGCAAAATGCCTCCAGGTCATGAAAAGTCTTTGGTCGTCTTGCATGAACCGATTGAGATCTCCCCAGAGTGGCTGGATGATATTAAGGTCAGGAGAGTGTGATGGCCACTTCAGAACCTTCACCTTTTTCTGCTGTAACCACTGGAGACTCAACTTGGCCTTGGTCTTGGTCAATGTTGTGCTGGAAAGTCCAAGAGCATTCCTGGCGCAGCTTTCGTGCAGAAGAATGCAAATTGTCTTCCAGTATTTCCCCATGCCTTTAGAGCTCACACCCCCCGAAAACATCAGTGAGCCACCACCATGCTTCACAGTGGGGATGGTGTTCTGTTCACTATAAGCTTTGTTGACTTAGGGTTGTGAACATAAAGCTCTATTTTGCTCTCACTCCAATTAACAGTATGCCAGAAGCTGTGAGGTGTGTCAAGGTGTTGGTAAGCATATTGGCTTCTTTCTGGAAATTCGACCATGCAGCACATTTTTGTTCAAGTATTGTCATATTGTGCTCCTTGAAACAACCACACCGTCTTTTTTCAGAGCAGCCTGTATTCCTCCTGAGGTTACCTGTGTGTTTTTCTTTGTATTCTGTACAATTCTTCTGGCAGTTTAGGCTGAAATCTTTCTTGGTCTACCTGACCTTGGCTTGGTATCAAGAGATCCTCAAATGTTCCACTTTCTAATAAGTGATTGAACAGTACTGACTGACATTTCCAAGGCTTTGGGTATCTTTTTATTTCCTTTTCCATCTTTATAAACTTCCATTACCTTGTTACGCAGGTCATTTGACACTTTTCTGCTCCCCATGGCTCCGTATCTAGCTTGCTCGGTGCATCCACTTGAGAGCTAACAAACCCATTGACTATTTATACACAGACACTAATTGCAATTTAAAAAGCCACAGGTGTGAGAAATTCACCTTTAATTGTCATTTTCACCTGTGTGTCACCTTGTGTGTCTGTAACAAATATTCAAAGGTATATAAACTTTTGATCAGGGCCATCTGGGTGTTTTCTGTTATCATTATGATAAAAATAAAAGAGCCAAACAACTATGTGATAATAAATGGCTTCATTTGATCATCACTATCCTTAAATGAAATAGTTTTTTTTTGCAAGATCAGTCATATTTTCAACATCATTGCCAAAATGTTACAATTTCTGCCAGGGTATGCAAACTTATGAACAAAACTGTATGACAATAAGTTTGGAGCGGCTCTCTAGAACGAAAGTTTCAGCTTTCAGTATCTTGTCGTTTCTTTCCAGGTCAGCACAATTCTCCAATGTCACCCGTCCCTTCATTGTCAGCGTTTCTTTTTCATGCTTAACCATATAAGTTGACTGAGAAGACACTCTCATAGACGGCAACAACAGGTGGAGGGGACTGAACAACCAATTGTTAGTCAGGGATTGAACAACCAATTGTTAAACTTGCCGCCTCCCAGATTTAATCTGGCAACCTTTCAGTTACTGGTCAGATGCTCTAACTGCTTGGCTACCTGCCACCCCTCGTTAGGCAGTGGCTACGGAAAACAATATACACAGAAAAGACATAGTAATGGGACTATGGTTTAGGATGGGATTTGAGAACCATCATGTCTTACCTTCATCTTTGCATCTCCCTGCTTAGCCAGCCGAGACAGCTCCAGCCGTACATCATTGTTCTTGTACACCACCTAGTTGTCAGGTTTTAAAGGTCAGGGATCAGGGGTTGGAGGTAATGGAGTGATAGCAACAGTGCAAATCAATAGTCGGATATCACCATTTTCTGGTCTAAATCAAATAAGTCACAGTATCTAATTATTTTTTCAATTGGCAACAGAGTATTATAAAACCTGCATTAATACAAAACGTTAATACCATGTTTTGCAACAAAATAGAGTTTTGACATATAATGTTCAGTCTGTTAACATTTTCAACCATACCAATGGTTTTCAGTCGTGTTAAGCAACAAATCTGCCATGTAAAGTGAATGGACCAGATCTGGTCTGTGTCCCGGAGTTACATCCAACAGCGGAAAGTATTTCTATTTGTCCAATGACAGGCAAGCACAGATCAACATGTCATCAGAATAAGACCCTCGATATCCAGTGGAAAGCAGCATTGAGCTCTTAACCATGGACTCACTACAGTTTTTCAACATTTCTTGCATTTCTAGAACACTTCTGTGGTTTGTGGAGGGAGGACCACAGAACATTCATCCCACCATGTCCAACAAACAAATACTCTGTCAACTTTTCTAGAAGGTTATATATATATATATATATATTTTATTTTACCAATATTTTATTTTCATCAACCTGTTTTTTGTGGTATGTGGCAACTGATCAGAGGTGAAAGCAAAGCTGCAGGTAGAACTATCATGTTGTTTCCATAACAAAAGGGAATAGGAAACAACAAGAGAGACACATGACATCCAGCCCAAGGCCTCTGTACATAGGAGTTCAATACACACCCGTGGTCTCTTTCCCTCTTCTCAAACAATGTGAGCAGTATATTAAGATGACTGCTACAGTCCACAGACACAAGCGTGTATTATACTTCTAGTTCTTTTGGGGACCAACATCTGTTCCCATAAACAAAAATACATTTTTCCCCAAATCCTCTTAAGTTAAACTCTGGACCTTGAAGCTTTTTTCATTGCAACCTTCTAATCTTGGACATATTTAGAGCTGAAACACCAGCTGGATGCAATTAATGAGGTACAACAACAACAAAAAACAGCCTGGTGTAGGGTTAGGTAGGTTAAGAGTTGAAATCACACGCTCTAACCCTAATTCTAAACCTAACCTTAATTCCAATACACAATTCCTTTTTTTACCCTAATGTTGTAATGAAGACCTGCTTCATCGCAGCAACATCGACTCGGGACAGTGGACATTTAGATGTTTCTTCTGAAGCCCTGACCAACGTCATTCTGGATCTTGTCACACCATCGCTCAAGTAGGATGTAGTCATTGGAATGGACTTTTACCCAGGCTGAGCTCACAGGTGCCCAATACACCACAAGGAGTATCAAGAGTACAACAAAGCAAGGCAGATGGTGCCGGCCACGTGCAATGTCCTGTGCAGAACCGTTGGACTGATCCAGAACCGTTGGACTGATCCGCAAACAAGACTCAAACCCTGATCTCCCAATGATGCAGCTAACTCTCCCAGTGTGTTACTGGAAGGCTGCCCTTTGAGGTCCCCCTCGAAATTCGATTCCCAACCCTAAATCTAACCTTAACTCCTAATCCTAAATTCTAACTCCAAACCTATACTGTAAATATAACTATAACCCTACTGTAACCCTAAACAGGATTTTTTTAGCAGACCAGCAGAATGGCTTAGGTTCGCTAGATTTACCAGAGTAATTATACTTGAGAGGACATTTGGACCTGACCACTATAGTAATATGTACACATGCACGCACGCACACAAACACACAAACCTCCTGCTCTCATACATCACACTGACACTGTCAGTGAACCATGCCGAAATCACCAATGTGCATCTGATATACCCTTTTATGGAGAGAGAAATGTATGTATGTATGTGTGTCTGTGGGTCTGTGTGTGTGTGCGTGTGTGCACATGAGTTTGTGTGTTGGTGCACATGAAATGTTGCACAGAACTGATGATCAGTCATGCGTGTGTGTTCTGCCGTACATCTTAATTATTTCCCATGGCTTAACATGCGATCACATTAGATATGTAAATGTTTTAGTCTGACAGCTTGCCTAAAACACCATCAGTCCAAATCAACACACCCCCCCCCCCACCCACACACACACACACACACACACACACACACACACACACACACACACACACACACGTAATGCTGATATCACTCAGTTGGCACACCACCTCGAATTGTTATGTGTGTGAATGTGTTTGTGTACATACGTGTGCGTGCGTGTCGGCGTACACGTAAAATATTGTGCCCATACGTCTGCGTACGGGTGAGCTATCGCCCCGTTTGTACCGGAGTGGATGGATGTAGAGTCTCGGTGACGGCGCTAATTAGCATGGTAGCACTTAGCGCTGCGTCTGCTCCCACGGCAACACTCATCACTGATTCCCTCTGATGATGAGGGCTGCAGACGGAGGGTCGGTGTGCGTGCCTCTGCCAGGGTCTGCGTGTGGGTACGTGTTTGTGAGTGCCTCTGCCAGGGTCTGCGTGTGGGTACGTGTTTGCGCGTGCCTCTGCCAGGGTCTGCGTGTGGGTATGTGTTTGTGCGTGCCCCTGCCAGGGTCTGCGTGTGGGTACGTGTTTGTGCGTGCCTCTGCCAGGGTCTGCGTGTGGGTACGTGTTTGTGCGTGCCCCTGCCAAACAAGTGTGTGTCTCCAAGAGTGCCTCATCACCTTACACGCAGCATGAGGTCGTGAGCGTGTAGATTAGCCTGCAGGTCGGGCTTCGGACGCGAACGTCATCTCGTATATGTACTAGATGCGTGTGAGCGCGTTACTATCATGTACAGGTGTGTGTGTGTGTGGGTACATGGGTGCGCATGCGTGTTCCCCACCTCTTTGAGGCAGCCCATGAAGTTGTTGCTGACAGGAGACCCAGGCAGGTCGGCGGTGCTGGGACTCCCACCCACGTAGAAGAAGTCATCCGACCCCAGCATGGTGTAGTCTTCCTGGGTGTAGCCTGTGGTGGTCAGGATGCCGTCCACGGAGATGGTGACCTATACAACAAAGCACAGGGAAAGGACACGCTATACTCACACCAAACGCAGCGCTATGCGCTAGTCAGCCGAATTAGTCTGCCCCCTTCTGCCTTGGTAGGGTTTTGAATGGTGGTCTGGTCTTGGCTGTGGTTGGTTGATCGGTTGATCAGTGGATTGGTCAGATTGGTTGGTCAGTTGTGTTGGACTTGGTCTGTGTTTTAATTGGTGTATCTGTACTTGGTTTGTGTGGTTTCGTTGGTCTTGTTGTGTTTTGTTTGGTGTTGCTGTGTTGGAAATTGTATACTGTCTGTGTTATAAAGGTGATTTGGGCTCGTTAGAGTATTACGGAACCAACTCTGTTCTCAGGGCAGATCTGTCCAACAAGAAGAACAAATGCAAATCTGAGTCCAAGTCTGTGTCCATTATACTGGAGCTCGAGTCGAGTCACAAGTCTCATTAGAAATAAATATCTAAGTAAAACTGTGGCTAGCTGTTATTTGATATTGTAGCTCGAATATTGCATAGGATATACATGTTATGCAAAGAAGAGACTTCACCCCACAAAGTCACAACTCTTTGGGTCCGAGTCCAAGTCAACACTGGCCAAGTCGTGCTCCAAGTCACTGAGATGGTTGAGTCCTAGAGTCCATTCCTGGACTTCTATACAACAACACTGCCCTAAAGCCATTATGCCCATTTGTTTTCATCCTCAGAGCATCATTATATTTTTGACAGCTTTATAGTATTAGATTAGTAGGGCTAGTCAACTAGCTAAAATGAGCAAATAACCAATCTGTTGTAGTTGTTTGATGAAAACCTTTATTACATTTATTAGAAGAAATAATGTACTCTAGTATATGACGACAAAATATTTATTCAATATAGCTTCTGAAATTACATAATTGCATGTTCATCAATGGCTAAATACGGTAATTTTGAGTATTTCCTGAAAAATAATGTAAGAGAAAAACTGTGACTTAACGATTTTTGCAGCATCCACTATGTAATGCTTTGGAAGGAGGGAATGAGGAATGTCCTATTCACAGAAAATCGTGGTTCAGCAAATTGGAGGAGGTGTTTCTTTTAGATTTATTGCCTAACTTCCATACCTCCGCTCTGAATTGAATAGGTATATTCAGCACACTTGGCCCAATGGGAGGGGGGTATTTGCCCTAGATCAATATACCCCATAGTCCATTAGGGAGTCTAGACACCCGATAAATGCTACGTTTTTCCAGTGTCCAATAAAAGCACGAATAGGATATATAGTTTTAAACATTTACACAAATGTTGATGCTAAAAAATGCAGCACTTAAACTAATCTCAAACTCTGGATCCACAACACCTCTTTACTGATTGCCGGAACCAGTTGCCAATCAATCTGCCATGAGAACAATAAAAAAAAACATTGGTTCAATAAAACGCGAACAAGCTTGTGACTTGTCTATTAGCAACAATATCTAACCCACCGGGCAGTTTGAAGTAACACGTGTATCTAGTTCAGCCCGTAGCTAGCATTAGAATCAGTGGCTATGGCTAGCGTTAGCGTAAGAGACTAACCAGGATAGTTAGGCAAACGTTAGTAAGGCCTCAACAGAGACTCAGCAGCCACAATCAGTTAGTGTGTTAGTGAGCTTGCGGCTGTTAGTGTTAGCTAGTAGTTAGTAGTCAATTCCAGGTTAGTAGAATAGTATTGAACCGTGTAGCGAGTTAGTAATGGCATTACGTAGTTGGATAATAAATGGTGTTGATGCTGTTAGTAGTGTTGACTTCAGTGATGTTCTGTTAGTAATGATGACAGTGTTGTGGGTTGGAGTGTGTGAGGGGTGGGGGTGATGGGAGAGATTGCTTGTTTGCGTATGTGTGTGTGTGTGGAGTAGGAAGTTAGTCAGATCAGCAGGTCTGAATGATGTGACACACACACTGACTCACACTGACTGACACACAGAATATCAGATGGGTTAGTCATTCCACACACGTGCAGTCTCCTGCATGCGGTTGTCAAGAGGAGGAAGACGGGAACGAGAAAAGAAACCACAACAACCTTGGGCGCAGCGACAGAATGGACAGCATGCAGAGGAGGAAGGCAAGGAGAAAACAGGAAACAATTTAAAAGGGGGTGGTGGGTAGGACTCTCTCTGTGTCTAACGGACCAATCAGAAAGAGGCTGTAAGTGAAGTTGCGTCATGCAGGGGTGGCCAATCGCGTGCAGGTGAGGGATGACCCAATCAGGACACGCCTGCATGTCAACCACAGTGATATGGGGTGAATGTTGGAAAAATGTAGAAGGAAAGGTATCAAAAGAAGAGTGTGGCTGGGGGAAGGAGGGGGAAGCGTAGAGTACCAACCGCCGTCATCCTGTTCTAGTCTAGTTTTTTTGTTGTTCTACGGCTCAGAGAAAGAAAACAGACAAACTAAGAAACGATTAGAATGATATCTACCAGACAATGGAGTTTGTTTACCATAGCGTGTCCAATGCCTGAGTGCTTTGAGGGAGAGGGGGAGAAAGGAAAACAAAAAGTGTGAAAAGAACAACTTCCGTAAAGGAAAAGAAAAGGGAGAAGGCCAGTGGAGGATAGAGAGGAGTGGAGAAGACTAGAAGGCAACAGGTTAGTAGTATGAAACATTCCATGGATGGCGGTTAGTTGGTATTACTAGCAGGTTAGTAAGAACAGTTAGTAGGTAGTAGTTAGTAGTTGGTACAACAAGCAAACTGCAGAGGACTAGAGTAATCAGCACCAAAGTGCCCTCGACCCGCACACAAGCACACGCACACATGCATATACGCACACGCACACGCACAGACACGCAGTGAGTGTAGCGCGAATATACCCATCCTCTCACTCTCTTACACACACACACACCCACATCCACACATATACAAAATACCCCTTTTCTCTATGCCTCTCTTCTCTCGCCCTCTTTTTCCTCTTCTGTTCCACACTCCTCCCACCCACCGTCCCACCTCGCCCCCCCCCCCACCGCCGCTGCCAGGTTACCTGTCTCAGGTTTCGCGTGACCTTGACATCGTGCCAGGCGTTATCGTTAAACTTCCCGTTAACTGGCTCCACCAGGGCCTCGAAGGCCCCCGAGCCTAAGTTGATGACCAGCGACACGGCTCCGTTCTTCAGGGCCAGGTTGACGTAGTCAGCCGACTTGCCCGTGTGGAGCATCAGTCCGTTCCTCTGCAGGGTCTTAAAGCTCAGGGTGATCTCGTCGCTTGACGACTGGATGGGGCTGGGTGACAGGTCGTAGCAGAAATACTCTGACCCCTTGAAGGTTGCTACGTAGTCCTCGCGTGCTGGTGATGGAAGGCAGGGAGGGACGAATGAACGCAGGTGGGATGAAAACAAGTGGGGAGGACAAAAACAGAACTGTCAATGTTGTTACTCTGTCAGAACATTTCTAACATGATACCCCGGGTCTCCTTTTTGTGTCGAAAGGAGACCTAATACCCGAGCCACTTCTGGGTCTAGTTCTGGTTGCGTTTCCAGAACGCTGGTTTGAATAGACTAGACCATTCAACAGTGGTTTGCTATTAAACCATCTGGACCCCTTGTGATCCCTGGCTCTCTGATGCAGTCAAGAACCACTGTGAAATCAGGCATTTTCTACAGAGAAATGCTGTGTACACAGTTTGAAGCATTATGTGAGTCAGGGTTTCCGTTAGTCGGTAATTTAAAGTTTCTGGCTAATTTTGTATTAAATCAAAAGTAGATAAATGCTGTAATATTGACAAATTGACCAGAAGAAAACCCCATTGCAGACTAGTTTAAAAGACACTGGTTTCCTGAGCGACTTGCCGTAGTGAGAATAAATGTACATACATCTTTTTGTAAGTAGGCATCATATGCAAAATATATCAATTGCACAGAGTACACAGAGCCTAGTTTGACTAATCTATCCTAGCATGTATAAGACAAATGCCTCATTGCTGCTGGAGTGAAACCTGTGCATTTAAGAACTTTGAAACAATCGTAAATGCAATCACATATTAGAAACAAGTAATGGGGTAACTGAAGCATGCCTCCCATTTGACTCTCATTTGACTCCCATTTGACTCCCATTTGCCATCAACTGTGTATTTGTATTTTGTGGCTGTGGAATCTATTCGATACCGTTTATCATTTACACACAGGCTTCAAATCCTTAGTGGTGGTATATAGGCCATCCACCATAAATCACTAAGGTACCTATTATAAACCACAAAACAATGCAATTATGTATATATATTATATGTATATGTTTTTTCATACCTGTCATATACAGTATATATACCAATTCAGTTTTCAAATGTAATCACCTGGTTCATCTCTCCCCCACCCCTCTCTTAATATACATCTACAATCCATGTTTAAGTGCTTCACTTCAGTAGTGTGATCTGTTAAGATGAATTATTTATGAATTATGTGAATGTGGTTCCTGTCATTTAGAGGAACATGGATGGAAGCCCTGATGGGTTACACTCCTAAAACTCTACCCAGTCATTTGGTCTGGGGATTCATCTCCCTAACGGAAACCCTGTGTGTTGGTGTATTCTTATTAGCAACCAGCCATGCCAGCCAATCAAAGCTCAGACAGAAAGAACAGCCAACCACAGCTCAGACAGCCTCAGCCAATGACATTGTTACCACTTACCATGTTTACCTTTACAGACCCCATTAAACCCCAGACTTACGCACACACACACACACACACACACACACACACACACACACACAAACAGACTGCACACAGACACACACACACACAGTAGAAGATGAGAGGCAACATTATCTTTCTTTCACACCCATCCCCCTACACGCGTCATCCTTCCTCGCTTCCACTATCAGTCTCTCTATCGCTATCCTGCTATCTCTCACACCTCCCTCCTCTCCTCCTTGTTCTCCTTCCAGCAGTCTCTAAAACAGCCTCCTGAGTCCCTGGCGTTGGCAGCATCCTCTGCATGTCACGGACTACAATAGTAGAATGTAAAAATCTACAACAGGGGTGTCAAAGATATTGCCCGCAGGCCGATTCCAGAGCCCATTCAATCCAGCCTGTGGGTGCTTTGAGTAGAAAAAAAAAAAAGTCTGGAATTCAGTTGAAATTCAGGATTTTGGGGGGTTATATTTCCACACTGTGAACCTAAACACATCACTCAGAAACTGCACAAATGCGACAGTGCCCTTGTTTTCCAGGTTTGCGGCCCATCTGGCTCCAGGCTCTAGATAATAGATAATAAAATGTGCAGGAATGATAATAGACCTAAATACCTTTCAAGTTTCTTCACTCTATCCAGCTGGCTAATTGTCCTCCAAATTATGCAACCCAGCCAAGGAGGATTGACGATTCTAAAAGCCACGGATGGCTATTCAGAGAATTTTGACAGCAAGGAAATCAAATCCATTTTAAGTGCAGATTTGTGGAACTCACCTACCGGTGAAAAACAAATGTGGCTGAGGTACAGAATGAGTTTGATGCCCATTAACTAAAATGTAACACAGTACAAGGAATTTTTTAGCAGAAAAAATAGTAACATTCTTATATAGTGGCTGTCATTTACCCTGATATAATGATATTTGTGCACAGAAATGTATTTGGCAGTGTGATCGCCTTTGCCACTAAGTGTAATTACCTCACTGGCAACAGGTGGGTGAATTAGTGAAGTAGTTTGTAAGCACGTATTTGTGAGTGTCCAATGGATACATACAGTTGAACGCAAAAGTCCCCTTTTTTGTTTGTACTGTTAATAGCTAGTACGTCCTCCTTTTGCCTTTCTAACTTCCTCCAACCTCCAAGCCTCTGAGAAACCTGTGGATTCTCTCAGTGGTCACTGTCACCCATTCTTGATTACATATCTTTTCTAACTCTTTCAGATTGCTTGGCCGTCTGTCATGCACTGTCTTCTTCAGATCTATGCAGAGATTATCTATTATAGTCAAGGCTAGAGACTGGGAGGGTGACACCTTCACTTTGTTCTTGTCAAACCATTTCTCTGTAGATTTCGCCTTATATTTCGGATAATTTTCCTGTTACAGGATCCATCCATGCAATCTTTTGATATTTCTCTGCATCCATTCAACCTTCTACCTTCTGCAGGGCACCAGTGCCTGATAAAGACCTACACCCACCAAATATCAGAGGTCCGCCACCAAACATCAGAGGTCCGCCACCAAACATCAGAGGACTGCCACCAAACATCAGAGGTCCGCCACCAAACATCAGAGGTCCGCCACCAAACATCAGAGGACTGCCACCAAACATCAGAGGTCCGCCACCAAACATCAGAGGTCCGCCACCAAACATCAGAGGTCCGCCACCAAACATCAGAGGACTGCCACCAAACATCAGAGGTCCGCCACCAAACATCAGAGGACTGCCACCAAACATCAGAGGTCCGCCACCAAACATCAGAGGTCCACGTGGATATGGTATTCTTTCCCTCTTAGGCAGTTTTCTTGTGTCGCCACATATATCATTGATGATTATGCCCACATAATGAAACTTTTGTTTTATCAGACCACATCATTTTGTTCCAAAACGGAAAGGGTTTCTTCACATGTTCTTTGGTGTATTCCAAGTGTGTTGCCTTGTGTCTAGAAGTTAGTGATCGCTTCCTTCTATCAAACAATCCAGATCTATGCAATGTGTTTGATTGTGGAGATGTGAACTTCTATTCTACCTCCAAATACTTTTTCAGGCATCCTGATGTTCATTTTGGATTCTTTCTAACAATAACTCTGGCTGTTTTGGGGATTCTTTTTCTACGTCTTCCACTCCTTGGTAGTGTCTTGAGCTTCCTATTGACCTTCGACGTGACTGTTGTCATACAAGACCATGTTGTAACATGTCGGCGAAGAAGAAACTCATTCAAATTAATATTAAATATTTATTTGATAGATACATTGTATGATAGAGGTTAATTGTTTATACTTTTCATCCTGAAACCAAGGACGATACAAACTTTTCCACTCCACTGTATGTTTTGGGATTGAGGGGGTCCTTGAAATTTACAGTAAAGCAATGCATTAATCTCTTATCGGATTTGGGTTGTGACGGAGGTATTTCTTCTAAGATCTTGTAATATGATAAATCTTTAAGACATGAAAATACATTTGATCCGACAATTGTTCTTTGGCTACAGCTCTGGAAAATGTTTAGAGACCACTGCATCTTTTTCTTTCCTTTCCAAAAGGTGGGTTTTGAGTGAGGAACAGAAACGTTCAATTTGCAGTGGTCAGTTAATTTTTACCCTTCTGTTCTTCAATCAAAAACCTGAGAAAAAGGTGCAGTGTTCTTTTAATTGTTTCCATTTCTGTATATTGAACTTTGACCATTTGTTATAATGCTTAAATTACACAACTGACAAACGACTGAATCTCCTTCATTTAAACACCCAAATATTGCCTAAATATCAGATTGAATTGGTCAAAATACCAATTAGTGAATCAGAATTAGGCCGCTGTCTACAAAAATCATTTGCGCAACCAAATTGTTTTACTGCCCATGAAATGCTTCATGTTGAGTGGCCGATTCAATTTTCATTGGATATTGTTGAGGGTGAAATTTGCATGGAACTGGAATAAGCAAATTATGCCAGTGCTCGTTTGGACCATAGTTCATCTGGACCATAGGAAGCTAAGCCCTGCAGGATCCAGCCCAATTGAATCTGTGTGTTTGTCTAAATAGTATTGTATTTGTGATAGCTAAGATATTACCAACTCAGAGCCTGCAGTGAGTCTAATCTGAAGAGGGAGAGTGACAAGGAGCAGAAAACACACGCACACACCCAAATGACAGGGCTGAGACAATCTAACAATGAAGAACATCCTCACACATCCACTGCAATACTAGATCTAATTTACAGTCATGCCATTCGATTTCAGGGAAACAGTCAGCCATTTTGTCTCTTATTTACAGTCATGCCATTTGATCAGACAGAAGGACATAAAACATATCTACATCGATCTGAGGGCCAGTCCACAATTCTATGGTGTGCACACAAACACAAACACACACACACACACACACACACAGCAGTGGTTGGGGTAGTGGCTCTTTTCTTTCATTTTCAACCTCACACATACTCATTTGCCATTTCCATGGCAACGCTGTGCAATAGGGCTACAGCTGTATATGTGCATGTGTTTGTAAGAAAATGAGATAGAGAGAGAGAGAAAGAAAGGGAGAGAGAGAGAGAGAGAGAGAGAGAGGGTGAGGGTGATTGAGTGAACAGTACATTATCAGGGACAGCTGTACTGAATCAAAATGGCGGATAGAGAAACAGCAGGCTAACTGCACTACCTGAGAGAGAGGGGGGATGGAAAAAGAGAGAATGTGGTGTATATAAATCCTGAGTAGTAGTCCTGTGGTTTGGAGATAATAACATACTGCCCCTCATTTCAGCACACCATGCATATTTTCTCGATCAGCTCCTTTCAGAGTCAATGCATGCACACACATGCATACACAAACACACACACACACACAGTATAGACATTCAAAACATGTATGACCACATAATTGTTTCAACTGTTCCAGGAAGATATTTGAGGGGACAGTGGACAATAGAAAATATTGGTGAATGCCACTAATGATTTTTATTATTGTTCCCAAATTTCCCTTTCGTCAGGATTTCACAAAATGTAAATCTATAGGGAATAAAACCCAAAATATGACTGAACTGCAAGCAATGCTTCAAGGTACTCTTGGTTATACTGCAGAAATAGGTGCAGAACAATACGGAGATATAAAGGCATGGCGTTAACCAGGACAAATATGTCCATCATAATAATGACATTAATAAAAAGGCTACTACAACAAAAAACAAAACAAATTTGAACAAAGTGTTTTGCTTTTACATGGCTAGCTGCAGTAGTAAGGTAAATGTCATTACAAATCTCAATATTGGTCCCATTTCCCTTTCCCAAAGTTTGTAAGATAGTAAGGAGTGGGGAATCAACACAAATTAGATTTTACTGCATGTTTTGCTTTGGCTACACCACAAAACACACAAGTCTTAATGTTTAAACACTGTGGTTTTATGCAAACACACAAATACTTTCAAACAGCTGTAGCATACGCTAACTTATGCTAATGCAAAAAAAATCCAGAAACTATCCTTCAGTGTAATATACTCAGACATGTTACACCCAAAACACTATCAGGCCTCCACCAAATACCGTTTTAATATTAAGAACTTTTGTAACAATGGTTTCTGCATTTAAAAACCTATTACTGTCTGTTGATAAGCAATCGCTTGCGAAGGTTAGGTTTAGAAGGTTTTGGGTAAGGGTTAAAGATATGATAAAGCTTAATGTTAGTAGATTTTTAGTTAAAATATTACCGATAGCCAGTAGATAATCATTAGAGCATCTAGACACAAACTAAGGCACACTAATCTGTCACCAGAACCTCTTTTTGGAAGTAAGGATTTCGATTTTTCTTTGGAAGGCAAGAAGTGCTCTACATAGAAGCAAACGTAAAATTTCCCTTCATGCTTTATTGCAGTGTGATTTTCTAGAAGGCTTTATTTTAATATCTTATTCAATAACTGCATGTACTTTGACTGTTTCATTACTTTTCTGACAGATCGATTTCTAAACAGAAGAAGTTAATCCAACCTGTTAGTAGTTTCACCCGTTAGTGACATGCTTGTTTCAGTATAGATGGATGCTGTAGTTTTGCTGTAATATCTTTACCCTGGTTTTCACTGAATAAAAGTATGAACATATATGCACTAACTTCTGAATGCCTACTACATGACAAAACGTTATCTGTGATAAACACTACCAATTTTGGGACATACTAACTAGATTCCAATAGAAATATACTAAGCCCTTTCTGTCATTTCTACAGATAGTGGATATTCATGTACCGAACCTGTTTTGCCTATTTTACCTAAGTCTCAGATTTCCTTGTCTAGCCTAAGTCTTTACTTTTGCCTACCTCTTGGATCCCCAGTGTATGACCTTCAGCCTGTCCCTCGACCCCACTTCCTGTCTCCTCCTGTGGATTATTTCAATAAGCATCTGGTGTGCTCTGCCCTTGAAGCCAGCCCTCTGTATTCCCTTGTATTCATTACCCCCAGACGGCATAAAAAATCATTAGATGGTTCATTAGATGTTAAAAACGTAAGGCTGAACCCTGAGTATAACCTTACTGTATAGAGGTCATCTTAAAAGTCCTATACAACCCATTCTGCAAAGGGTTTAACCAAGCACCAAAAACAGTCCCTGTGTGGAAGGGCATCAGACTCATTCCATGGAGGGCCTAGTGTCTGCTGGTTTTTAATTGTTTATCCTGACAATCAGGTGAGGGGAGTTCTTCACTAATTAGTGATCTTAATATCAACAGGAGCAAACAACCCAGACCCGTGGCTGTCCATGGAAGTAATTTGTCCCCGGTGCTCTGTGGGGGCAAACGGAACAACCAGAAATTATTCATCAACACCTTTTGTTCCTAAGAGTAAACGAAGCAACTGAAAGGTCAACTGACTAATTTTGACTCAAAAACGTCCATTTTAAAAGTGGAATGCAGGTGCGTTTTAATTTCTACCAAGTCCTCACCCTTGCCCCCAGTGGTCAGATTTTTAGGTCATATTTTAGGCTCATTTCAAAGTCTATTTGCAGTGATACCTCTGCTCTGTCTCTTTATGCCTGTTGCCATGACAATTTCTCCAGTTGGAGCCCAGTGTTTTGTCTTAAGCTGGATAAAATCTTTTTAATCCCAAGACTCACTATCGCTCACACACACGAGCACACACACACACACACACACACACACACACACACACACACACACACACACACACACACACACACACACACACACACACA
>JACXGJ010002366.1:0-67005 GCA_016801105.1 Esox niger | reverse complement strand
CAGGTCTCAGGTAATTTGGTTGAGGATATCCATCACACGTTCAGCGTGGTGCATGATTTCTCATCACAGACCCATTTCACGTAGACTGAATTAAACATGTTGCCTACTGCTTACCGTTAAGCAGGAAGGCCATTCATCCAGAATACAAGGAGCCGTCCCTCCTTTCATTCATATGCTTAGACAGTTGCACATCAGATTAGGGTGGTATCCAATATCTTACTGATCACTTGGCAAAGGGAGAGCTATGGAGAAAACATTAAAAAGGTGCAATGAGTTAGCAACCAGTCATCATCTACACCAGTTAAATGGCATAAACGCTGCTCATGTCGGAGCCATGATCACCCCAAGCTCCCACTGTTCTGGGCCCCTGGTGTAAACATGACCCGTTTGCTCTCCGCCCCCCATGACACAGGTTCAACACGCACAGTTGGACTGCAACACCTCAGGGGGCAGATTGGTAGAACTTTCTACATGTAGACAGGTTTCCCCAGAGGACAGACTCACCATGGCATGGTGCTCCAGGTTACCCCCGACGACCAGTCAGCCATATTGCGCCTTGACGGTCCATCTGAGGACATACGGAAGATAGTTAAACCAACAAGTACAGTGAAGTCACTCAAATACATGAATGGTAGTTATACAGCACCATTTGTTAACATGTTAATAGGTAAGACAGAAACTAGCCTCCTGGTGGTCAGGGTACTTGGGTTTATCTGGCCCGGTTCCATACCTGCTGCCCACTGAACAGGACAAGCAAGCCATCATGGGTCAGTTTCTGTCTGCCCACTTAATGCAAAACAGTGACATTGGAGTCAGTTATGTCTCAAGGGGCAAGAAACACCAAGAGATACTATTAAGTATTTTCTCCAAAAGACAGATAAGACATGTAATAATACTACAGGCAAAATAGAAAGCATTCAAAACAGACAAGGGAACAGTGATATTCATGTGTCTTGCTACGTGGGTCCCAGACAGTTTGGTTGTTGATAATCGCATGACTCATTTAAATGGCTGCGTGGTGCTTACCACTAGTGGTTCCTGCCATTCTTCGAGAAGGCAGCAATCATCCTTTCATTTATCACTTTCTGGGGCAACTGACTGCAGTGGTATCAAATGTTGTCCAACCAAGAGTGTAAACTAAAGACAGAAAATCTGAGGTATTAGACAAAATCATTCAATTTACTGTAATTTCAGTACATAAAACATCACAGGGCACATTGTTCTGGGTCATTGGGAGCAAATATGGCCCAACTTTGCCCCTTATGAGACCGGTCCATCTCAGTCAGACATCAACCCCTGGAGAAGCGGATTTCTAGGTGACCAAACAGTAAGTGTACAAATAGTATATAACAAATGGTGGCACTGTGGACTTCTGCATTAATCACCAAGGGTTGTTCATTACACACTTTTCACAGTTCTTAACCCTCAACGTTAACAATATGGGCATATTGAAGTGAATTATTTATGGGTAAAAGACGACCTTCTTGCCCCTTTCCAGTCATATGCGCATGGATCAGAAATGTGAGATATAACAGGACTGTTAATAGTTCGCATACAGGCAAACTGGAAAATGTTATTCTGATGAGCCATAGGCTTTAACTTTCTGGGCAATGGAAGGAGACTATAACCTTTATAGACCACAAATCAGCCTACCAAACATAACCCAACCTAGCATCAGTTTTACCAGATTCATTGATATATTAACATAGTTAGGTTGAACAATAGAAAGCAAAAAAAATAAAATCACCCCAGCCTCAAAACAGCAAAAGAACGCCGGCTGTGCTGGAACGCCGGCTGTGCTGGAACCCTGGTGCATGCCCATAGCAAAGGAATTCAATCAAACCTTCGTTGAGCCTCTTCTGCCCTGAATGAAGCTTAAAATCCCATTGCCTCAAAATGGCACCAAAACAGTTTCTCAATAACTTTAACATCATTTCATGAAAAAAAGAAAAATAACCGGTATAGGAAGTAAACATTTGGTCCTATATGGTATAAATTGCACTTAAACCTGCATTCCATTTAAGTATATAAAAACGGCATTTTATGACAATTTCTAGTCTAGTGTTTATTTTATTACAAAGAGGAGACTTGTTTAAAATTCCCCACTTGAAGAAATGGAAAACTAAATATTGAGAGTATTGCCTGAGTAGACAAGCATGTCTCTCCATTGGAAACCAATGGGCAAAGCTCAGAGTACTAAATACATTTTTTTGGGGTTTTGCATTTGATGACAATGAACGGCATAGCTCAATCATATCATGTTTTAAAGGAGAGGTCCTGCTGGTTAAAATGTTCAACATTCTAAAATAAAAAATATATACATTGAGATATTTGCCTCTGAACACAGGCATCTCTCCCAGCCATAGGTAACCAATGGGTGGAGCTTAGAGTTCCAAAAGGGAACCATGTTTGTAGCCAGAGTTTAACGGCAGCAGAGTCCACAGGCCAGTCTCATTTGAAAGCAGAGGTTCTCCTGGTTAAGATGCCCAAATTGGGAATAATTTTCTTCTTTTTTTAAACTTTTGATAGGATGTCATCCTCATGCATAGCATTTTTCCATAGAGAAACAGCAGGTACAGGGAACAGAAAGTGATGGGTATTTCTGAAATGGTGATGGGTAATGTTAGATGTTATAGCAGTTTAGTAAGGATGTCCATAAAACTTAGCGACACTTAAGAAACGTTCTCCAAATGAAGGCACTATTCTTCCAAGAGACGGCAGCGAAAGGACAACCACTGAAAATCCTCTGATTTTTTTTACTACCCAATTAGAGAAGCATACGAGGATCAATTGGTGATGCAATTTTCAGAACATGTTGTGTAATCTGTTGGTGTGTTACAAAGTCCCTTGTGAGTCTGGGTAGCCATGAAAAGGGAGCATAGCAAGAACATTGCTGCACAGCATCTTCACTCACTTCCACTTAATCCTGAAACTGGTTGAATGTTTGGTTTTGAGCAGGTTGGAAGTTTAATAGATTCATGGAAAAAGAATGAAAATAATATTGATGTATTTCATCAGTTTGTGTGTTTAGTTCAGTTTTTTCCAGAAGCAGACCAGCAGTTCCTGCAGTATGTGACCTGGTGCACTTTACAAATGCAATTCTTACACTTGACGCAGACGGTGGAACACCTCTTTTTTACACCTGTGCATAAACGGCACACGCCTCTCTTTTTGGACAAGTTGGCGGCAGAACGGGCAATGGTGGTCTTTTCTGTGACGTCATCAACAGGGTTCTGTAGGTCATACATCATGCTAGTGGCAGCTGCTGTACGAGGGGGATGCTTTCTCTGCATGATCTTTGGGGACACCATGGATTTCCCTAGCTCCTCTAAAAACAACCTCCGTCTGTACGTTTTTTGCTTGTTCCAAGAGGGATCCACAGCAGTGTACAGCACAAAAGCATTGAAGGCAGAGACATCAATGCAATTGAAGAAGAGGACAAGAGGCCACCGAAGGGTCCGCCTCCTACAGCTGTAGGTGCTGACCCCCTACAACAGCAAAGATAAATAAATAAAATGTATATCAAATGTTCTCCCGAATCATTCACAAGTATTTTATATAATTCAGTTATATAAAATGCAGGAAATCAGTGTAATGAATGCTAAGCAATCATAACACCTCGAGAGCATGAAATCAGCGAGGATAGACTAAGTTTGGAATCCATTCATGAAATCAGCGAGGATAGACTAAGTTTGGAATCCATTCATATAGCAATCAAAGCATACAAGCACATACCTTGTCAAGGTTGTCCACGCCACCCTTGCAGCGGTTGTAGTCCATGATGATTTCTGGTTTCTTCTTCTCGTCCTTGTGTACAGCTGGTTCCCGGTGTTTGCTGCTCAGAAGGAGGACATTCTTCCCCCGCCGCATAATGTAGCTCACAGCCGTGGTGTTGGATGTGAACGCAAACACAGATGAAAAGACAGCTCTCCCCTTTACCGCCTTCAGTTTGGGGGGAAGCTCAGGCTTGTTTGCCCTGATGGTCCCTACCAGGGCCACTTTCTTCCCCAGAAGCTCCTGGACAAGTGGGTAGGAAGTGAAAAAATTGTCACATGTAACGGTGACACCCTTGAGCCCCTCCGTCATATCCAGGATGACTCGCTTACCCTGGCCTATCTCCGGAGCTCCATCATCAGCTTTTCCAGTATATAACTGACACCTCCAGGCATATGATGTGGCGACGTCGGCGGTGACCCAGATTTTCAGCCCATACTTCCCGGGCTTGCTGGGCATGTACTGCCGGAATCTGCAATGGCCCCTGAAGGGCACGAGTTGCTCATCAACACAGATGTTGGTCCCTGGATTGAACATGAGTGGGAGGCGTCCAGTCCACTTGTCCCACATGGTCCGGAAAGCAGAAAGCTTGTCTTTCTTGCCCCGAGCAGGACGGGTGTGTCGGTCGTCGAATCGGAGGCTGGCGCCTATGGCCTGGAACCGTTTGTGGGACATGGTGGCCCTGAAGACTGGTCTCCCACTCTCGCCATCCCACAGGCTGCGGGTGGCTTCTCCTTTGGACCGGTACACACCTGCCAGGATGAGAAGTCCCATGTATGCTCGAAACTCTTGAACATCCAAATCCTTCCAACCTGACACTGAAGCCTTCCCCCGTAGGTTTGTACTTTCCAAAATCAGCTCGATCATGTCAGGAGTGAAGAAAAGGTCAAAAGATGACGCCACATCTTGGATTCTTGTTATGGCATATTTTGTGGGCCCTGGCTTCAGGCCGGTGGGAGCCGGAACGTAGCGCAGCGTCTCGGCATTAGATGGCGACCAGACTTGCCCGTTCTTCGCTATCCACTCCCTGCTGGGATGGGCGGGGTCCTCCGTGTCCTCTTCATTTTCAGAGGAAGAATCAGAGGCAAACACAGAACTGGAGGAATCCTGTGACCATTCAAAGTCAGACCCGCCGATGCTTTGCTCTTCTTCAGAGGAGTCCTGCAGCTCGCTGGAAGATAAAGGTTGCGTGAACGAGTCTGAAGTCTTCTTTGCACTGTGACGTCTCTTCATTTTTGCTCCAGGTTATTTTACCTTCTCTGCTGACAGATGACGTGACCCCCACAGCCAAGACGCATTTTTAACTTTGCTGTGAAAGCAGCACGGTGCATAAACAAGTTTTTTTTTGTCTACAAAGGCAGGAAGACATCTTACTCACGCACCTCTTCAAAGACATGAATACGATGCCCTCTGGTGGTCAAATGGCTCCATAATATAACTCGCAAAAACACACGAATTTCATCCATCGGCCTACAGTGGGAAAATGGTTGAATCTGGTGGAATACAGTAAAAATGTCAGCTATCACTACTTTTATTCAAAATGAAATTCTTATATTACAGTATGCATGGTTTTATACTATGGCAATTCATTAAAAATGTGTTTAATTGAAGTCAATTAGACATTCTAGACCACGAAAGTGTCCAGAATCCAATATGTGGCACCACAAAATATACCAATGCAATCAAATCAATGATGTTACTAAGTTGACATATCTCAGACTCAAATAACCACTAAAGCCCCATGCCACTACTATCCATTATGGAAAATAATTGGTGTGGATTTTTGAAATATAACTAATTATTCCAATAAAAATTACATTTAAAGGTTAAAACCCCCCAAAATATCGCTTGGTAGCTTGGAGCAAGTTTGAAGTTGTTTAAGTGACTTACAAAAAAATTGAAAATATATTGAAATGATGATTTAATAGCAGTTTTCCATGAAGGTGTCCAGAGGGAGCAAAATTCAGAGTATGAAAGACATGTAAGTGTAAGACATTGGATTAGAATTTTTTTTTAAATAAGGGTTCTGGCAAAAACCCATACCACAAGCTGCAACACAGCCAAAATGATTACAAAATTGAATCAATTTATTTACATTTTGCAAATGTAAAAAATGTGGTTGTGTTGCAGCTTGTGGCACGGATTTTTGCCAGAACCCTTTTGTTAACATTTTCAAATGATGAGGACGAGGGTGGCATAAAGGTTACGCAATACCACAATTTCAACAGGTACATCACAGTCAGTATATACATTTGCTAAAACAGCTTAATGTTAAATGCCATTAAATGATTGAGGGTCGCCAATTGCCGTTATTATCGTATTGCTGTGTAGCCTAATACTGAGCTAATTTGCCATTGGTGGATATTACCCTGTGTGTTGACAGGTGCTGGACTCAAACTAATTTAGAAACTGCTTCAGATCTCAAAATGAGTGCCAGCAGCTAAGCAATGACTGACCATACGGTTGTTCTATTAGTTAACTAAAACATTACAAAGCTTAAAATGCATGTAATCAGACAAATACAGATAATATTTAATAAAGGTTTACACTTTCTGAAGGAAATGTTTGGAGGCAAAGTACGGTCTATTGAAAGCTCATTGCATCTGTGTTAGTACGGCATTGTGACGTAGAACGTGCAATTAATAGAATCTTGGGAACTGGTTCAGAAGAGTCGGTTCCATTGTGCTCAATATAATTGCTAGGAAGAGCCAGTGTGAAAAAAGCCGCCAAATTAGGCCTGTTTTCTTGTGATTTCCTTTAAACTATAAGTGTAAGCAGCTTGCATACAAATTAATATTATGAAAGAGGCTGTAAAGACGAACTTGGATAACGTTTCATAAAGAAATAGTCTCATTTTCTTTTCATAAAGAAACTTTATCCAAGTTTCTTCCGGAAGTGGTTAAATGTTCTTGTCTGACTGAAACGCCATGGCAGTGATCGGTTATTCGCCATGTGCGGTGGTTTCGCATTTACGTTACCACATGTTGCTTTTACTAAGCACATTTTACAACTATTAGTGTTTCGATAAGCATCTATTTAGCATTAGTTTCTAAGTACCGAACCTTCAGTAATAAACGTTTTACGAGGTTTCAACAAGCATTCGATGATAGTTAATGGAAACAAAGAAGCGACAATAGACGAAAATAGCTACAATGCAACAAACACCCAACATTGAAATACACTCAATAAAGACGTCAAATAATATGCAGGACGTATATTAAGAGTCAGAGTAAAAAAAAGAACTGAAACAAGTACAACTCATGACTCACCACAAATTGATCCAACTGAAAGGGGGAAAATGGGAGAAGTGCTTATTTATATGGATCAGCTACGGAAACTCGGGTGGGCCATTTCAAACACCAACGAATCCACTGGTGATCAGCTACCAGCTATGAGGACGATAATTGATATGCTGTTCTTTAAACAATTTGGACACTAAATTATCCACAGTTCCTTACAATTACAATTTAATTATTTACCTATACGGGACCACAACCCTGGCTTTGTAAGCCTTTTCAGACATGATCACTATTTACGTGTTGATGTTGTTATACAACCCGTTTTTACGGGGAAAATAAAATTTGCTGTTATGAACATATGACCGCGCAGAAAATCTCGTCTATATTTATTGGCACAGTTCTCGTGGTTGTATACTCTTTTATTCGAGTATATTTGCGCACATACAAGTTTAAAATATAAGCACTTTAAAAAATCCCCAAATTTTCCGTCAATATTACTATTGCGACACATTCATATAATTCCCACATAAATCACTTTTGTTTTGTCGAGTAAACTGTGCGACCTACTGACCCCACCACACGACGATTGAGCCTGACCTGCAATAGTCTCATTTGTTAGGAACTCGATCTGCCTTAAATCTCATCCACAGTAAATTAAACAAATATTGAACTGGATTTAAATCTGGAGATTGACTTGGCCAGTCAAGAACATTCTACTGTTTGGCCCGGATAAATTGGGCATTAATATTCATCACTCTCTTTTTACTCAATGTAGGCCTAATTTTCAGCAAACTGTAACTGTTACACCTTGCATTGATGCTACAGTTTTTCTGATGGTGAAGTCTTTGGCAGATGGTAGTTTCTGACGCAGCCACATACAGCCACCTTCTGGAATATTCCTGAGGCTTTTGTGAGTGTTGAGGTCAGCGCAAGTGCTTTTAACTTAGTGAATGTTTCAAACAGTTGTTTTTGGTAAGCTTATGCTTTTGGTGGTTCCTGATTTTTCAACCTCATAATGGCTTCCTTGATTTTCATTCACACATACCTCTATTCCTCATTTTGACACTAACAGAGGACTCCAAAGCCTAAATTAAGAAATCTATAGCTCTTTTATGCATTCACTAAGGATGTGACAGAACAAACCTGACCTAACCAACAATAGCTGTCAAAACAATTGTTTCACTACATTTGGTGCTAGGACATATCTATATATAGATGTATTAACTGTTGTTTATTCAAAATAGTGTAATCCATATGTACATAAATACCCTTAAATTAAAACTGAAAATCTATACTTGCAATTCAATTTGTGTATAGAGCCTGAATAGGCAGTATTATCCCTGCATTTCAATTCTAGGAAAAGCTTGAATATGGAAATGCAAAGAAGAAATGACTGACCACACACACACATAGAGATCAAATATTTTTATAATAATACAAATGCATTTGCGCCAAGATTTTCATCTGACCAGACAATTACAAGATGAGTTAGCTTTGTACACAGCAATTTCTCTTAAGATACATCTAGACCCGCTTTGACTTGCAACATAGCCATTTATTTAAACGTTTTATACCTTAACATTTATGTTTACCCATTGCTTTCTTAAAATTGTCCTCTTTCAGAAAGTGGAAGACTACACTAAGATTTATGCTTACGTATTCTTAAATGGTTGCACACATGGAAAATGGGAGACAGTGAAGTTTGAATAACCATGTCCCTTATCTTATAACAAAGGACACATTCAATTTGCAGAGAATTGTTTCTTGAAAATAGTTGAAAACATTCTATTTTAAATAGTAAAACGTTATTGTCTCTCACAGATTTTATGCTATAGAACAATTTAACTAGCCACCAGTATAAACAGCAACGATATGTGCAAAATATTCTTATTACGTTAACATAAATGGCTTATTTGTGTTGAAAAAGCTATATCTAGAGTCTAGACAAATGGCAACAACTGTACAAATACATCAAATCTGTTTAAATGTACTTTCTATTCATAGTCTTTTAGCAGTACAGACGCAGTACAGACCTAGGCCTTTTACCATACTCAACAGTGCATCCTAAATCACCTCCCTGCCTTGGTACAAATGCCTAATAAGATACTATGTGACATCGGCCAAAAGATAAAAGACTTAACCAATCAATTAGTATCAAGGACTATTACCAAGGGAGAAAATAATGCATTTTCCCAGGACTAAAACAGTTGCACGGCCTTTATTCATTCTGCCCGGCTCCCTCTTAGAAGGAGCTCGGCGTGGGGGCTGTTGGAGACAAGCCGCGCAGCAGCTCCATCTGCCTCCTCTTATCCTTGGCCCTGTTGATGGCGGTCTTGAACAGGCGACAGTACAGCTCCACGGCGGCCGGTGTGTCGTCGTTCCCAGGCACCGGGTAAGTCACCAGGCTGGGGTTGCAGTTGGAGTCCACCACACCCACCGTGGGTATGTTCATCTTGGCCGCGTCGCGGATCCCCACGTGCTGCTGGAACACGTTGTTGAGCGTCGAGAGGAAGACAATTAGGTCAGGCAGGCGGACCCCAGGGCCATACTGGATGGGGGCGTTGGTTAGCAGGCCGCCCTGCCAGTAGCGCGTGTGGGCATATTCTCCACAGTCCCGTGCCGTGCTTTCTACCAAGTGGCCAAACTGGCGGCGGCGAGAGATGAACAGAATGATGCCACCACGGTAGGCTATATGGGCAGTGAAGTTTAGGGCACTTTGTAGGTGCTCCACCGTCTGGTCCAGGTCGATAATGTCTTGGTCAAGACGGCAGCCAAACAGGTAGGGCTCCATAAGCCTACGAAAGAGATAACAACGGGTGATAAAGTGCTTCAGTTCATACCGACAGTGCCTGAAGGAACCTATTTAAGCAAATACCCTGCTCTGTCTCTTTCTAGCACATTGACCATTAGTTCTTCTGAAAACCCCTTGCTGCTTATGCTTGACCGAATGCACTTTGCATAAAAGGGAACATACAAATTCTGCTAAATTAACACATCCAACATAGATTTGATTGTCCATGAGTTTGTACCCCTATACACATAATACATTGAAAATCCGTTGTTTCCTGCTGCAAAAGTCATACACTCACTGTATTTCTGATCAATTTGATATACAAGTTAATGCTTTGTGTCTGTGTCCTTTGTGTGTATTTATTGGTGATGTATCAGGCTGTGCAATTAAATCTGCACTATGGAATTTGAGGTACAAAAACAATTTAAAAGCAATATGGAGATGAATTATGGAAATCAAAAGATCCACCCAACCTGTGTCTGCAGCCTTTCTTGTGTCCAAGGTGCACTCTGGCATCGAATAGATCTTGCAATGAGAACAGTTCTGACAAGCGGAAGAAATCTGGCGTTTGAAGCGGCATGTTTAGGATCTTGTCAGTGACAGCTAGACAAATAGAAGAGGTTAATTATTTATGACTGTAAAAAAAGCTTTAAGCATGCACGTCATGCTAAGTATCCATACCTACAACCATAGCTATATAGCTAACTGTACGTGTCAATGACCATTGCTTACCTGTGTTTTCAGTTTGCAAGGGAGGTGTTTTGACTGCCGCAGAAGCAGCAGTCGCATAGGACTGTCCACTTAAGGAATATCCGGCCGTAACAAGACGGGGCTGATGGAGCCGGCACAAACCTACAAGAAACCCACCTGCATAGTTTTGTTTCATCGTATGGGCGCTTGCTACCGGCTTTAGCCACAACACATTGATCATGACATTAACGTTTGCTGTTACTGCTAACTAGCTAGCTGGTATTTGTTGTGTGCATCCTGTCGGTGTGACAAACGAGCTGGTTATACTCTTGCAAGGGAGAACAGAAGGCGAAAACATCTAACGTTTTATAATCATAGCATTCACAAGGAGTACTGGACTTTAATTTTTAAAATAGAAATTACCTTTAGTTAGAACTCTGGTTGCCATGCTTGCTCTGGTTCTGTACCCTCCCACTGAAGGTCAAAGAAAAATGCAACTAGGTAGTTGTAGTCCATTATTCGTTTCATGCGTATTAGAAAAAGGGTAAATAATTTCCTGTGGACTACAACTCCCATGAGCAGGAAGCTAAACGTTTATTTGAAAACTGAAATTTTAATACAGAAGGAATTTCCATTTCACTCCAAATGTTCTGGATCTCTGCATTACTTGTTTTTTTAGTTGTCAAGAAATTATACAACATAAATCTGAACATTAGTTACACAAAAAGGGAGTGAAATAGAAACAGAATTTGAATATTAAGAATAAAAAAATCTAAATATTATACAAATAATACAAACACTGGTGAATCAAAAACAACAACAAAGAGCTTTTGGCATTTCAAGTTTAAGATAACAGACAAATACTAAAACAATAGAACAGATATTCCATTTCAATGAGAAATCTTGCAAGATCTTCTAAAACAACTGCTGAGCTTTGCTGTCAGTAGATTCATTTATCCTGCTAAGAAAAATATAACCATTATTGTCTAATAAGGGCAGTGCATGTATCTCTACATTGTACTGTTGTATCATCATGTACATTTGACAGGCAATATATACCTGGAAAACGGTAGAAATTGAAGCTTCCTCTTAACAGTTGTCCTGGTGTTCTGAAAAAGAGAATCCAAACAAATAAATTGCAACAAACCCCAATTAATCACAAACCTATTCCATATCTGAACACCCTATAGCCCAAAGGCACATTGCTAATACACTGTCGAATATACTCTGGGCACACCAAGTCGAATCCTTATTGGTATCTGTTGGTTAGGCATCGTAACTCCAATCCACAAAATCTTATCCTGGCTCCTAGCCGATCTGGAATAGTTTTATTCATTAAACAGTTTGATTAGGGTTCGTATAGTCTGGCAAAGCAATACCTAGACATCTTGTCACGGCTCCTCTGAGATCCGGATACGTTTGTATTTATGAAATTGTCTGGAGTGAAGATTTACGTTACCAACATTTCTATTGAATGTTACATTTCAAGAAACCACCCACACATGCCCATTGAAGGTGTGGGAAGTGTTGGGTAGTGGGTCTATAGCCTTGTGAAGAACGTTTAGGCATTCGATTTGGTTTACTGTGAGCAAGGCTTATTTGACACGTTTTCATGCTAAGTTCGCCAGGCCTAGCGTGGTGTACGACCATATGGGTTGTGTGCTTATCTATCCCCAGGTGTCACTTTACCATTGGCAGCTTCGCAGGAACTGTATTAAACATCCATCTGAACCTCCTGCGTCTCTCCTCTGTGTTCAGTGCTATGTATGGGCTGAGGGTGATACCAGGGTCAATGGACCTGGACAGGGACCTGAGGCGAGGCAGAACAGTGGAGGAAGCATCAGTGGATGTACGTGACGACCAGGGTTGGACAACTGGCGGCCTGCAAGCTTTATCATCCCTCAGACCCCAGTCCCCCTCAAATTAATGTGGTGTTATAATAGTAGAATAAGCAATGTACAATTTCCAAATGTGGTTGTGCATTTAGTTATGCATAAGCCATTGATATGTTAGCTGAAACAATGGTTGATTAATGTAGCTTCGACAACCATTGGGCTAAAACAAAAACTAGTTTCATGATGCCCATAGATTTTGCTTGTTATTTGCTAAATAATCTCTCAATTCCAAATGAGGAATTGCAAGGAATATATTGTAATACTGCAACTCTTTTTAAAATCTTGAATCCTTGAAAAAATAGTAGGTAAGCAGGAAAACAGAGATGTGAGTCACTGTGGCCCCTCAAGATGAATTTGTATTATTTCAACAGAAATCTAGAATAGATGTTTTCATAAGCTGGCAAATACATGCATTGAAAATCTAAATCTGGAATGTTGCATTAATTGCATTAAATTCATGCAAGTAATTTAGTATTTTACAACACACATACAATATCTGTTTATAGAATTAGATAAGAAATGCACTGCTGTCTTTGAAATTCACTCTTTATTACACAGTTGCACTTTAAAGATACAGTGAAAGTTTCTTTCCTCAGAACGGGAAAAGGGGGGAAATTTCAATTTTTGCAAAATATTTATGAAAACTGGCGATGCACAGCATGTTCAGTAAATGTCTTTTTTTCTCCTTTTTTTATAAACAAAAATAAATAACATTCTTCTCACACAAGAAAATTCAAAAAAACTACAAGAACCAAAAAACAACCAAAACCAAGTGAGCAAAGAAAAAAATAATAAAACACCAAATTGCAAGTAATGAAATTCTGAAGAGCCTTGATTTTGTTGTGTGCTTGTGAGATGGAAATCCACCACTGATATGGGCAATGTGCCTATGTTTATAAAGAGCCAAATTTCTTCAGGATAGGCTGCCAAAATTTGTATACTTTTATCAGACACAAGACAGAGCAAATATACAAAAAGCATGTGTAAAAACAGCATATGACTGGGATTAGTTGCTTTCACAATTTTAACTGCTGCCGACAGTACAAACAGAAATATATGTTATGACAGGGATAAACTGTCTTGATACATGAATATGATATGATACTTTTTTGTTTACATGCGTTTGTGTCAGCAAATGGGGAAGGACTGTATTAGAACGCAAGGGAAGATTTTGGCGGATGGACGAATCACGAGGAGGATCAGGAAACAGACACAGGGGACTCTTAGGCAAGCTGAATACAGAGTTTGAAATATTTGCCTGATAAAGTAAATTCAACCAACCATTCATGGAGCCACAAAACGCATCTACCTCACAGCTTGGTGTTAAAATGATGTCTCAGTTGTTTGGTATTCGACCCAATATGTTACGGTATGCACACTCATACTGCATTCGTGTAGTATTTTGGCATTGCCAATGTCTACAGACCTGACCAGATCATGTTGACAGGGCCACATTTATTTTTGAAAGTCAGTGAGACATCGGTGAGACAAAAATAGCCACCACAGTTCCTGAAAGTAACCACCACACATACAGCTGTGCATCAGGTGGTACGGCTAACACTCAAACTCAGAATGTTTTAGGGCGCTGGCTGATATTGCTTTTAGGGGTTTCGTTGGTAAGAATTGATCTGATGTGTTCTAAGAGCATGAATGAAAACTGAAAATGTTTCAGTCTTAAATTCTCAATGAGTTGTGTTATAGCATTTAAATAGATGTATAAATGTACAAATATATAAAAAGAAGCTTTGTCCTCCGCTTATTTTGTGTAGCAACAGTCAACAATCCCTTGGAACCTACAAATGTACTTGCATTTACATGATATCCACTGGGAAGGAGAGCACAGTCGACAGGCTAACTAAGACCTAAATATCTCAAATCAAATGGACGTGACGCTGCTATGTGTCCTCACAAACAAGAAAAAAAAAGCCTGTACTTACAAAGAGGGAAGACCCTGCTTCTTCTCTGGACTCATCCTCTCATCTGACTCGCTGATATCTGTCTCATCTACACACTCCTCTTCTCGTCTTCCTATCTGCTCTCCTCCTCTTTCCTCTGTCATCCTGCTCCCCCTTCCTTTCTCACTTTCCCTTCCCCTCTCTCCTGTAGACAAATCTCGCCTCTTGTCCTCCTTTCCCTCGCTCCCTTTCTCCTCCCTGCTTCTGACTTGTACGTGGTTGGTCTTGTTTGTGGACAGCTCAACGTATGTCGTCTGGTCCTTGGCCACGTGTACAACGCTGCTCTCCGACTGTCCCGGGGTCAGGGATAAACCCCAGCGGTGGCCCGACCCGGACCCGGGACCATGGAGGAAGTACCTTCCTGAAGGCCCCATCGCCGTAGGTCGCCGGGTCAAGCTGGGGAACGGGGAGCTGAATACGGCGGCTGACGTAGACGTGGTCTCGAAAGACGAGGGCCGGTGGAAAGGAACCAGCGGGGTTCTGAGGCTACGCCCTGTCCTGACGGCAGAACTGGTGGAGACGGGCGTGTCTAGTCTAGCTGCAGTCTCGCCGCTCCTCCTATGGTCAAAGAGACCGGTGGGCACACTACACTGATATGCTGGTTGCCTGGCTGTCTTTTCTCCCAAACTAGGTGAGCTGTACTGGAATGGGTTCCGTTTATGGATCTTCTCTTTTGTCTGAGCGGTAGGGATAGCTTGGCCCTTGCTCTGCTCCGAGTCAGTTATAAGCAAAGAGGTGCTGGGGCTTGGATATGACCTGTGGTCGTGACCCCTTGCCATCTCTGAGCTGGCACTCTGGTGGGCATCGCTGCTTCCTGATCCTGAACTGGATCTCCTCCTCTTTCCTGCCCTGGCAACCACTGCCCCAGTGCCATTGGTTGGCTCCAGAGCGGGAGGATAGGAGCTGGGGGTGAGAGGTAAAACGAGACATGACCCCCTGGCAGTGTCTGGGGTGGTGGGGTTTCCTTGATTTGCAGGGGTTGTGTTCGGAAAGACTCCCCTGACTAGATTTCTTCTCTGCTCCGGACTGGTCTGGCGAGGCGGCTCAGAGAATTGAGTAACATCCATTCTTGAAATTTCAGCCAGCTGATTTTCCGATTTGATGCATTTCTCCACGACAGGGACCGCAGTCCGGCCGCTCCCATTCCCAATGTTCTGTCCGTCAGCTGTTTTTACTGTGGAAGTAGAAACCTTGGCCTTTTCTGCAAGGAATTTTCTGATCTCCTGCTCAATGCTGTCATCGCTGTCCACTGAACTGCTGTCTTCCTTTATCTGAACAACGACTGGGTTATTCTCTGTTGACTGCACTTCTACATCTCGGTTTACTTTAGCTCGGCCTGTCTCATCCTCGTTGAGGGATTCTTTCTTCTTGTTGATTTGCGGATGACCTGACACATTCTTACTAATTCTCCCTTTCTTTTTTTTATCGTTCCTGCTCTGGGCAGAGGGACTAGTAGTGGTGACTTTAAGGCTAGGTTTTAAAAGGCTGATGGGCTTAGGCTCCATTTTGACGCTCCTCAATGCTGATGGTGGTTTCTTGTCTCTAATCTTCTTCTTCAACTTCTTCTTGGTCTTGAGCAGGTCTTTTATTGCGGTGTCCAAGTCTTCGTCGCTGTCCAGTGAGCTACTCTTGTCTCCAGTCTGTTCTCTCCTCCTCTCCGAGGCTCTGACCAATTGAGGTGTGTTATTCAAGCAGGACACGGACAAGCTCGACAGCCCGTCGCGCTCGGTTATGGAATTTGGAACGGCCTCATTCATTTTGAGATCAGTTTCCCCTTCCTCATTGGAACACTTTCTGCTGTTGTCTTCCTCTTTGCGCTTTCTTTTCTGAGTCAAAGACAGTCTGATAGTTTTCTTTTGGGCCGGACTCAGTTTGGGCTGGTTTTTTGGTTCGGCCATTGTGTTAGATCCATCCGGACTTATACCAACAGCTGAATCGGTCCCAGGGGATTGTTTGTGCATTTGGGCCTTCTGCTCGAGAAACTTTCGGATTTCCTGTTCAATCCCATCTTCACTGTCAATGGAGCTTTCATCCTCGCTTTTCCGATCATCATCCGGGCAGTTTCTGGAGACGAGTAGAGAAGCGGTGGCGGTGGTTGGCTCTGTGGAACTGCTGTTGATACTGAGGCCTGCTGCTGCGTTCGGGTTAAAGGAGTCTGGCATTTTAATGACAGCTTTAGAGATGTCCAGAATGGCCTCAGCACACATCAGCTCAGCTGTGGTGGTGGTTATAGTGTTGACCTTCAAGGTGGCTCCCAGCTCCTGCTCTTTCTGTTGCACTGGCTCCACTTTAGTGGAAAGGTGGCTGTTCCCCTTGGGGCTGCTAGCTGGCAATCTGTTTTTCATAAGAGACAGTGAGGAACCAGGAGTCTGAGAGGGCAGAGAGGATTTTAAATCCCTTGTCTCTGGTTTCTTCTTTTTCTTTTTGGACAGTTTGTGTTTTCTCACAGCTCCTGCCTGATTGTTTGTGTTCTCTGGACAGTGTTGAGGAGTCGCCCCCCTGCTCACTTGCTTTTGCTTGGGTAGAGATAGAGAGAGCTTGGGTACACTCTTCTCTTTCTGCTTTTCCAGCTGGTAACGGCGAATAGCCTCCTCTATTCCGTCATCGCTGCTGCTGCTGGAGTCTGCTTCCTCTTTGAGGTGGCGAAGGGTTTTGGTGGACTGTCTGCCTCCACCTTCATGTCTATCTTTCCTCTTCTCCTGCTGGTAGCGCTGAATGGCCTCCTCAATGCCGTCATCACTACTGCTGCTACTGTCACTGTCAGACATGTGTTCCTCCATCTTCATAGATTTCTCTGACTTGCTGTTCAGTACAGGCCCCTTCAGTTTGTCAGAGAGCAGGTATGCATTAGAGGGGCCTCTCTTCTTTTCAAAAGAGGCCAATTTTTTTACCACCGCTGCTTTGCTTGTATCCATTTTCTTGAAGGGATTCTCCTTGCAAGTGGGTGTCTTGCTTTTTACACGTTTTTTCATGGTTGGTGGTACAGTGTTTTGAGTACATGTTTTCACACTTCTCGGGACCTGGTTGCTGGCGGTTAAAACCTTATTGCTGTCAGAATGTTGTTTGGGAGGTTCTGGAGCCTCCCTCCGAGGCGTTTTCGGCGGCTGTAGAACATTAGCAGCTGCCTCTGGCTCGGCCTTGCGCTTGTGGTCGTCCTTTTCCTTCAGGTACTCCTGTATTGCCTCTTCAATGCCATCGCTCGAGTCATCGCTGTCAGCGCTCGGGCTCTCTGAATCAACATTAGAGGAAACTTCTGGCTGTGCCAGCAAGGAATCAGAGTGAGTGGGAGGAGGAGGTCCTCTGAATTTGGGACTGGGACCTGTCACCACAGGAGGTCCCCTTCGGGCCTTGAAACCTTGGCCCTGGGAACTCCGGGCTCCAGCCTCCTGTCCCGATAGTACCTGGTTCAACTCCATCTCGTCGCCCATGTCGAGTGAGGACTGGGTGCTCCTTAAGCTCTCTATGATCATCTGGACCTTCTCTGGGATGGGTGTTCCAGTGGTGGACAAGTCGCTGTCAGAGTCATTGAAGCACAGGGGTAGACCGCTAAAGCCTCTGGGCGGACCACCGCACGAGGACCTCCATTCTGAGTGAATAGCCGCAACTGGAGGCACATTCATCAAGTACATTATAGTGTGGTGATGGGTTGGGTGGGAGCATGGGAACTGCCTCTGACCACACTCACATCTTTATACCTGAAACCAAGAGAGAAACCAGTTACAGCTTTGGTGTTCATGTTATACACCATGCAGGGTTCTTTATGATTCATTTTTCGATATTCAGATGCCTACCCATCATTTCAGTTATTTGGTTATGGAACTACAAATGTTTATTTACAAAAAATATATTATTATTTCATTCAACCAAGTGGAGGTAATTATTGTTGATGCTGTTGTTGTTGATAGCTGCCTTGCAATACCTCACGTATGAGGCAACATTTCTGTGACTTGAAGGTTTAACTGGGTAATACGTACAAAAACACCGGTCACAATAAATTGGCTAAATTGACAGGATAACATTAGCAATACATAGAATAGCAAGTTTATATAAAACTGCACCACCAGTTATTTATCTTTAACTTGTCCATTAAAGTTTAATAGTTTGTCCGTTGGACAATTTGACGCCTACGTAAATCAATTGCCCATATTAGAAAACACCTGAGTATTTCAAATATTTAGTACACGTACTAATGAACAGTAATAGCAAAATGCTTGATAGCTTTCTAGTTAGTTTTTCAGATACTACGTACAGGAATGAATCCAGACATTTGATACACATTGTAAAGAGGATGCATGGTGTAACAAATTATTGTTAATTGGCCACAAAATCTACACCGCAGACTTTTTAAAACTAATTGAAAAAATTAGTTGCCTTGACAAGGGAATCCGCAAGCGATGAAGAACCAAACGTTTGGACGGATTCTGTGTGTAGGAATGGTCTATGATCTCAACGTGTTCTCCAAATCTCTGTGCCTTTATCACCAATGTGAGGGTTTGAAATTATGAGTGTTAATAATATTGACTACTACCTGTTATAGAAAATAATGTATGTTCACTGAGCAACAGTGTTAGTATCAAATAACAATTCCCAAAATGTCCCCCCCATTGTAGCTACATGAATGCAGACGGTCTGTGCCTAAAATGACAAAATCTGCCCAAAAAATTAATTTCTCATAATTAATTTATCACCGCAACCAATTAGATTATTCTACAGATAGACTACGTCATGCGCGAATGCACTGTATCAAACTAGCAGGTGTAAAGGAGCGGTCATGTGTAGCGCGATACTCAAACCCGCCGTAGTGCCTCCACTGTCTGTCAACCCAGGATAGTCATAAACAACGTAGCCGACTTTCCTGGCTGCAGTATCCCGCTGAGGAAGAATAGAGGGCCGCAAACCCGTTTAGGAATATATAGTGCGTTAACGTACAGTTTCATCACATAAAATAACACAAAAAACATCATGTGATCACGAATAAACCGTGGATAGCCGAGTTAACTATGCTACACGTAGTTATAGTAGGAAGGTATAAACTCCAAACAGACGACAGTTCATGTCCAAATTGTGGTAGCCGTCACGAACATGCATTAGCCTGAGAACGACTTTTTAACGCTGGACCCCAAAATATTTGTTCCCATCCAAAAAAAACTGTAAGCATACCACCTTACCTGTATTAAACAACACGAACATATTCTGATTACGGCTTATACTTGAGGAACACTTAATTTCCAACAAAATCGTGCCCGTATGTCGAGGGCATTGTCTCCGAACCTCAATGCCCCGGTTGTCGCATAGCCACCCTCCGCAGTAAACGTATCCCTCTAGCGGCTCGGGCTGCACTGATGCCCGGTGTGTATCACTAGGAGACACCGCAGACCAACCATATTCCTCCGCTACACGGCCAGTTCTATATCAAACCCTCTCTTCGCGTTGTCATTGTATCAAAGAACACAGGTAATTCGACAATACCTTTCACAATAACTGTATTCATTGAAAAGTATAACACGGGCGGGATGTGGAGAGCTCATTGAGCATATTCGGTGACTTGAGAAATACTGGCGGGCCTCCCGCACAACCGGCATTTTTCTGCGAAGAAAACCTTTGTATTGTGCACCTCAGCAACCTCTAAATATTCCTGTATAAGTGTAGGCAGATGATATATCGTCACATTGACGTATATTGTTAAACTTACCTGATTAGGGTTGAATCGCTCGTACACGTTAATTTATTTTCCCCCCCGTTTCGCTGGTTTCCCTAGCTAATTCGATTTCAGTATCCACACACAGCATCAACGAATACGCGCAAACCGTGCACACGGCCTCCAACACCCCTTCCTCTCCACCTCCAGCAGGGTCTTTATTAAAGAAACAGTATCACAGCATCCCACCGAAGCTATGGTAAAGTTGACCGCAACCGACTTTGAAGTTGGTCAGATGCGCAGCAACAATACTTATATATGTATCCAATCTTCTCGATATGGACCGCCAGACATTTAGCTCATAGGCCTTATTGAAATACAATGGCTACTGTCGTTACATATAATGTGCATTTTTAAACACACGTATTTACATTTTATAAAATATTGCAGCCTGTTGATATTTTTTTGCAATAATTAAATCTTAAATGTGAAAAGCACATTACCACATTTCAATTTGCAAGCAAATTATCATAGTAAGAGTTTATTTTACTCACAGAAACGTATATTCTAACAAATACTGTATGTTTTAAATGTAACACGACACTGCAAGTTCAAACATTATACATAAAGTGGAGCTTAACATAATAATAGCAGCCTAATAGAAAGTAATGTGAAGTCTTTGAGGTGTATACAGGGCCTGTAGAATATTCGCACCCCATTGATCTTCAGCATTTTGTTGTTTTAAACACGCACATTTTATTATTGTGAAATAAAAATCTATATCAAAAATACAAAACTGAAATATCATAAATGGATGACCTACACCCTACTTTTCATAGTAATAATGAAAGACTGCTCTGTTCAAGAATGGTCTGATCAAGAATGGTCTGTTGTGCATGTGACAGCATATCACAAGCACCCAAAATGGGAGTGTGACAAGAATGAATGCATTACTCAAGAAAACGCACATGAAATCCCGTTAGAATCATGTAAAATAAGCATTCAGGAGATTAACTAGCCATGTGGCAAAAAGTGGTGTGGGAAATCCAAATCCAACATGGCACATCCCAAAACAACAACTCCTTACATCATTGAAGCTCACCTTTCAACATGACAATCAACAGAAGCAAACGGCTATTGGAGTGCAAAGGATAAACAAGGTAAATGTTATTGAGTGGCCCAGTCAGAGCCCTGACCTAAATCCCAAAATGTGTGACAGGACTTGAAGATAGCAGTACATGAACGCTCTCCAAGGATCTTGAAATGGGTTGAACATTTTTGTAAAGAAAAACGTTAAAATACTGCCAAATCCAGCACTGTAAATTCTGTCAAAAACATAAACACGTGTTAATGTAGGCTATCGTCCACGCTGTACTGTAGGTTCAGTGTGTTGCATCGTCTCTAACTGTAATTACCACTAGATGGTGCTGCATGCAAACGTAAAACCTACTTTCTCTCATCTACTTCCAGCTCCGCACATTTCGCTCTCCTCATCTCTCCTTTGGAACCAAATCCGCACTTGGCTCTCATCACTACCTTCTGACTTTTCAATCAACACCTCTTCTTCTCATTTCCCTCTTAACAGCCACTTCTCACTCTTACCGCCCTTGCTATTCTTTCATCTATTTTCTGTCTTTTTCCTCCCGATCAACTCACCTAGCTCTGGCCTGAACTGTTTTATATCAGGTTGACGCTGATACTCCTTGCGTTCTAGGGCCTGCGGTGGATGAGGCGGCCGTGCTTGACCTCTGTAATAAACATATATATTTATTTTATTTAATACTGTGTTTGTCCATTTGGTTGTCACAGTCAGACATCAGCTATGAGGTTAATCTACGCCAGGAACGACTTCACATGTTTATATTCCGCATCGTGAATTTTCGTCCCAGAGGGGAGGGGGGTTTGGCGGGGCAGTTTGCAGCCCGGTTCGGCGTCACCACGCCATGAGAGTGCTTCCTACCTTCAATATTTTCCAAAAAGCTCTTGAACAAAAAGTCGATTTTAAAAACGTATTTTGGCCCTAAAGAGTCGGAATGTCATCATCCACACTAATAATACCAACAATAAATAAGTGACATTTTGGAACTGGGAAAGCGTATGGATTAATTTAGTAGTGCTATGTTGCATACTACAGGGAGCTTTCCCAAGCATTAATGTCTCAAAATACTGTAAACATACAAATAAGCAAGTGCAAACTCTCTTCTTTGTAATTATTCACTGTCTGTATTTATAAAGAGTTTGAATGTCCGGCTCCGAGACACACATATGGAAGGCATGAAATTAAAAGACGGTAAGCAGTTGGGTATTGGTTGTCTTTCATATATTATCCAGTAGTGACTGTTTGTCATTTCCTTCAGAGTCATGCACACACTTGTACCGTGCGCGGACAGGGAAAGACATAATTTCAGGGCAACAACAAACAGAAGGAAGCTTCTTGCAAATGCCGTGGCAAAACGATAATCAATAATCAGAGGCTCCCTCATGTTCCGCTTCCCAATGAGTCTCCTCACCCGGTTCCCCTGTACCCCCTCGATCGTTCCTCGCCCCGCCCCTTGAGCCTCACCTAAAAGAGAGTGAACACAGCAATCTGGGGGTGCAGGTTTGTGTGATTGGGAAGTGAATGGAGTGCCAATACCATGAGGAGGGTGCTGTCTTGCTGTCTTGTGGCTAGTCACTGAACCCCTCACTACATACACACACTATGACCAAAAGTATGTGTACTGGCCACAGTGCAGATATTTCAAACAGATCCTTTGCTCACGAGTGCATACAATTCGGAACATAGCCATGCGATCTCCGTAGACAAACATTGGCAGTACAATGGGCTGTAATGAAGAGCTAGGTGACTTTAAACGTGGCAATGTCATCGGATGCCACCTTTCCCACAAGTCAGTTTGCTAAGTTTCTACCCTACTAGATCAACTGTAAGTGCTATAATTGTGAAGTGGAAGATTCTAGGGGCAAGAACAGCCCAGCCATGAAGTGGTACAGTAGACCATGTGCACTTACAGAGCAGGGACGCTTTTTCATGCTATCAGTGACCTTCAGATGGCATGTTACATGCCTTTTACTCAAGAGAGGCTTCTGTCTAGCCACACCATCTTAAAGGCCTGATTGATGGAGTGCTGCAGAAATGGTTGTCTTTCTCCGTTTCTTTCATCTCTACAGACAAACTCCGAAGCTTTGTTAGAGTGTCTATTGTGTTCTTTGTCAGCTCCTTGACGCTTTTTGCCCTTTCTGCCTGGCCACCTCTAGGAAACATCCAAACATCTGTCATTTCATAATGGTGGAGCCCACTGTTCTCCTGGGCACTTTCAATGCATTAGCAATTTTTTGTTATCTTGCCGATATCTATGCTTTGACATCATTGAATCTCAATGGTGTACAGAGAGTTTCTTAGACTTCATGGTTTGGTTTTGGGCCTGCCAAGCACGATGAAGTGTCGGCCCCTATGTAGACAGGTGTGTGCGATTTTTAAAATCATATTCAATCAATTAAGTGTGCCACAAGTGGACTTCAGTAACGTTCTAAAGACATCTCAGGGATGATCAAAGGACACGAGGCATCCAAGCTAATTTGAAGTGTCACGGCAAAGGATCCGAGTACTTCAATACATTGGATATTTCCATCTGTAATTTTCAAGAAAATATCCCCACATTTAAAAAAAAAATATTTAATGAATTATGAATAAAATCTGTGACCCAACTAAATGTGGAGAAAGTGAAGCATCTGATTATTTTCTGAAGGCACTGAATGTGTAATATTTACCTTGAAGTATCAAACCACTGAGTGGTTCTTGAGTTTGAGCTTTAAATGATGATCATTTTATACATTTTTATAAATCAATGGAAGTGTCCCTTGTAATGAAGTTTAAGGAATACATTAATGTCACCTTTAATATTACAAACTATTTCGTTTTCATCTGACTGCAAGCATTTGTGAGGTCTTCTGAGGGACTCTGCTGGATTTTACTTAGGATTTTGCCAGTACAACATGTGACAATAATCCATAAATCTCCCCTGATAACAAAAATAACTGACCTTTGTGACATACTTCTAATAATGTGTCATGATTGAGTGTGCCACATTTCTGTTCCAAAGACATCAAGCAATTCTCTGGTTCAACTATTAAAAGCAATCTGCCATCTTTCTGGTATTTCATTTTGTTTGGTGCCGTACTAACGCTTTATAATGTAAGTAGGTGGATGCTTGGATGTTTATATTAGTAATATTGTCCTCTTGGACTGTCTTAAGTGTCAATTTCGACACTTTTCCGAGTAAATGCCATGTATTGACATAATCTTCAACCCTAAAATACTCATGTTCTCTGACTGACTGCAGTGTATTGACATACGCGTCAAAATGTTGATACACAACCTTTCCTTTTGTACGCCAACTATTGAATACCTGCTTTATCACTGAATTATCTGAGGGAAGGACAGACAGGATTTTACAAATATCAATTTGCAGTCTGCGTTTGTGATCCCAAAACGCACTGGAACACTTCAGCAATAAAAGTGGGGAAAATACAAATTGTTCTCACTCTCACTTGCCCATTTTAGAACACCTCGGAAGTGAGATCATTCGAGCAGAAACCTCACCAGGGTTAGCCTCACATTGTAATCTGGCCCCCCTACACTGAAAATAGTGGCCTCAGTGTACACCCAACACTTTCCTGTATAGACTGTCCCTCCTCTGAACATTACAATGACCACTCTCTCAACTTACCAATACTAACATCCAACCCAAAACAAGGCATATGCTCTTCAACTGGAACCTACCTAAACCTGCTTTTCCAATAAACATTCTGGCTGTGGGTGTTCAGCAGCGCTTTTACAGCACGTTTGCAACGAGTGGCCAACATTTGTGGAATGCATCTTTAATTGGGTTACCTTGTTAAGTATAATGAATTCACAGAAGCTCTCAGACATTGTTTTCACACTGAAAGTATAAAGTGGTTGACACATCTCTTTCTACTGAATGCCCTGCATTGACATCGCATCAATCCTGTGACATTTTTCAATTGAATGTTATGTATTGACATAAGCAAGAATTCCATTCCGTGGTTAGGACTACATGGGCTATTTGTACTGAATGACACATTTCCACCAAATGTTCAAATGCATTTATTTTAGCTCAAAGCCCCAAGGCAGCAGTTTTGTTTCAATATAAAATGATTTGTCAAGAATTCTGATTTCAACAATTGCCAATTCTCAGTGAGGAATCAATTATATCAACAACTGCATGAATTATAGTCAATAAACGGACGCAGACACAGACCAAACACCTGGGACTGCATGTTTTTATCCAGCTTAATAGAGTATGCATTACCCAAGTGTTCTTTATAAAGATTACAATAGTAATTCAGTGCACCAAGAAAAGGTATATTCTACTTGGGTGTTGTAGATTAATCTAATTTAATGCACACCAAGCCATGTTAGTCACATTTGTTTGTTAGGAGATAGAAATGCCACCAGTCATGAGTCAAGTCTTTGGCACTGAGTCTTGGTCCGTTCAGCCATGATGCTCAATGCATTCTGATGGACAAGATAAGCTGTAGTTGTATAGTGGATTCATTCAGGCCAGGCCGTTGAATGAAAGCTAAAAACATAGGTCAGATGTGAAACACAGCCGTGCTCAGCAATCCCTTACATGCACCAGCACACGCATGTACTTCTCAAATCTCCAGTGCTTAACACATAATTTGTAGGGCCAGTAGCTCCAGTGAGGTCCTTATTAGTCCAGCACTGTAGAAATAGGATCATAAAGAGTGTAATTTGTAAAGAGTAAAGGGTAATGAGGCTAATTGAAGGTCTTCTGTGGAGGTTTTGGACCCAAATTAAGCTCTTCAAATTTTCTCTCTCACTTGGTCATCTGACCCGCAATTTACCCGGTCACGTAAAGTTATAGGAGGAGATTCGGCAGTTAACGAAAACATTGATTACATAGATGACTGTAGACAGTAAAATACAAAAACGTGATCACATTTGGAAGCCGATAAATGGTGTGTTGAGTCAGCTATATAGCAGGAACAACTTCGTCAGTCCTCTGGGACTAGATTTGAATGGCCCCGATAAAGACGATAAAAATCAACCTACATTCTAACTCCATAACCAACTGTTATACTGCTATTCAAATCTATTCACATGATGTCGGCAAAGCAAAGAGAAAAATGGACGCTCATATAAGCAATGGGGGAACTGTGGAGTTAATGTGGGACAGAGCCTGGCATTGGGACAGGCTTGCCTTCCACGATCACCGACATGTCTCTTGGGTGACAGCTCTGATATTAGAGGGACTAAGAAAACATGGGGTAGAACACTAAATCTAGGTATTGTGTTATGTTCTTGAAAACCGTGAATGTTCAAATGAGCCAAATTAGTTAAAGGAATGGATCCATAAAAAACGCAGTTGTCGACATGTCGACATGTCAACTGAGTGGCCAGAGGATGGTCTGGGTGTTACGCATTTTATTTATGGTAGAGGTTCTGATTACAATGGACCATAAGTGATCAATTATTTTGCTGTCTGAAATATTTGAATCAGATTACAAATACATTTCGGTAGACTGGAAGTCTCATTGGCATTTCATTCAGTACTGAACAAGGGATCTACCAAACCTTATAATCCATGCATTTTAATTGTCAAATAACCCTCATTTGTGCTGCATGTGTTGGTTGTTGTTGCCCTTTAGGTGAATGTACAGGGATATATATACATATATATATATATATATATATATATATATATATATATATATATATATATATATATATGTATGTGATTGCTTTGTGGTAAAAAAGAGAAAATGTAAATACATTTTTGTTGAATTTTGTGTATTGGTGGAGTTTGTGGGTGGGGGAGAGGGGGAGAGGGCAAGTGGGGGTGAGAGAGGGAGGGGCAAAACAGAGAGGGATGTTGACAGACGGAGGATGGAAAGAGTGAAGGAGGTGTACAGTATATATGATGGAAAGAGCCTGGGGAGGATGGGGGAGGATTTAAATACTGTAAAGAGGGCGAGAGAGAGAGGTGAAATGAGAAGGAAGGAGTGTGAAGGGCATGATGGAGAGTGGGAGGAAACCCCTGGTGGAGATGTCAAAGTGCAGTTGGAACCAAGTCCCTGGTGTGCTCCTGTCTTTCAGTTTATCCAGCTGGTTTAACTAGCACTTTACAGAAAAACAGATTGACCTGCACTGTCCCTGTCAAAACATTTTGTAAATATAAAGGACTCGTAAGTATTTGGATAATAGTTTATAATAAGAGCTGTCCCCAGGTGGTTACATCTCAATGTGGATGTAAGAAACACTCCCCAAACCACTGCAGTATTGTGTTAGTATGACACCGCTTGAGTAATATTCACACCAATAGCTTTCCAGTAATATTAATGAATGAAGGATTAATGAAGTGTGAATGACAATAGTTGATGATAAAATGCTTGCTGCTGTGGATTTGTCATCTTTTGTTGACAAGGTCATCCTTGAAGAGGCCTAATGGTTGTTAGTGAGTGAATTAATTGGTTCAAATATCCAGCAAACAGAACATGCATTTATTTTCCCCTCTGGTAGACAAATGACTTTATTGTAGGTCACTCAGACACAGATGTGAGAAGGGCTGATTTTGCAAAGTTCCATTTATTTGGCCAAAGTTTGCAAAACACACACACACACACACACAATGCACACACACACACAGACACACACACACACACACACACACACACACACACACACACACACAAATGTCTGTCTTTCCATCCATGTAGGGACCTGAGATGTAACCTTGACCAAGAAATCCAACTTTTCTAGCACTAAACCTAACCCTAAACTAAACCTAACCCTAACCTGGCACCATTGCCTAACCCTAAATCACACTGGTAAATCATAAATGAAAAATAACACTAATTCTAACACTACGCCTGATTTGAGGTTTTTCCCTTAACCAAATGCCTAAGCTGGAAATTGAGGAAAATGTCAAGTTAGATATCAGGAGAGGTGACAAGAACTACTAAGAACCCCACAGTGTGTGTATGTGGGTCACCCCAGTGTGTGTGTGTGTGTGTGTGTGTGTGTGTGTGTGTGTGTGCGCGTGTGTGCGTGTCCACATTGTGTGTATCACCTCAGAGTGTGTATATGTTCGTGTGTAAACCTACACTCTGTGTACCCTAGCCTTCTGCTTGCTTGTGTTTCAGCTCCTCTCCTTTGCCCCACAGTGTGATATTGATTGTAGTAGAAAATCTATTTAATATCTCTCTCAGCAGGTTGGCTACTGTGGCCATTTGCCCTTGACAACCCTGTTTGACGTATTTTAAGAGAATACTAAAGAGAGATTCCCCCTGAAACACTGCGCTGCCGAGGGAGCATTTAGTTAATGGGTTAAGTCAGAAAGAGTCACTGGGTATTAATGCATGTATTGAAAACGGCTTGTCAATAGCTAAAATAACAGGATGTCTACTCAGTGCTTGAGCCCACTCTATATTGCGTAGCTTTAAGCCAGCTAGGTATCTTAAAACCCCTTTGAGGGATGTGAATCATGACATAATTACACAACATAACAAACACATGCAGAATGTTATTATCAGATACATAACTGTAAAAATGTTTCAATGAACGGTGAGAACATTTATAAGTAGACTAAGTACTTGGAGCTCTGTAAAACAGTTGTCTCTCTTCCCACTGGAATGGTGTCAGTTTTCAAACCCCCAAAACAGTGTTCCCAAAGGGGCTTTGTCCCTCATTTGTCCCCCACGTGTTCCCAGCAACCCCTATCCCCAGGGGTGCAGCCGGAACATCTTACCTCATTAGGGAGAGAGGATGACATCACCAGTGGTCATTTCCCTGTCCCAGAGGGTTCTGTGGTTCTCTGCAACTATAGTTATTTTTGTGGAACATCTGAAAACACCGGAGCTTAAAAAATGTCTTTAGGGGCTGCTGTTCTCTCTTAACAGCTGTGGTAGAAGAGAAATGAAGAGGCATCTGTTGTGGCTACAGCACCTATTAGTAACCATAGTTATGAAAAAATGTAAAAGCAAATGTCAGCTTACAGTATACAGTGCCTTTGGAAAGTATTCAGACCCCTTCCCTTTTTCTATATTGTGTTTAGTAATTTTTTTATCAATCTACATTAAATACCTTGTACGGACAAATGACAAAGCAAACATTTATTTTTAAATGTGTGCCAATATACTGAATACTAAACACTGAAATATCTTGTTCATAATTATTCAGAACATCTGCCATGACTCATGCCATGATGAATTGACTTAAGATGCATCATGTGTCCATCCTGATTGACCATCCTTAAGATGCGCTAGAACTTGATTGGAGTCCACCTGTTGCATATTTAGCAAGGTGTACACACCTGTCTATATGAGGTTCATTAGATATTTTGTTTGTTTTCAAATTTGGCACAAATTTCTAAAAACGTGGGGTATTGAGTGTAGATTGATGAAACATATTTTTTTTACATTAATACATTTAGTCTGTAACACAACGAAATGAGAATGAACTGAAGGTGTCTGAATACTTTCCAATGGCACCACATGTTTGAAATTTATAGATGTGGTACAAGCAGTAGTATTTGTAGTAATAGTTGTCGTAGTTGTTGCAGTTAACACCCAGTTTGTTATGATGAAAATCCTTATATGTTACTAGACACGCAGAAAACTTTGTTCAGTTCTAAATTGTGCCATACTGGACCATGCTCTTAACACTCACAGTGGCTGCCTGAGGTCTCTGTTACACAACAACAACAAAACCATCATGATCCATCCTATGGGGACATGTTGATGTATTTTCTTCAAGCATCCTCCCACCCCTCTCCCCAGGGTCCTGGTGGGAGTACCGGGGAAAGATGGAGGCTTGGAACAATCCATGATGATGAGTATACTGTCCACAACAGATTCCTTAGTAGGCCTACATTTTAATCATAAATAATAAAAATTGAATATGCTAATCTGACAGACAAATTCAACAATACCAGTTGCTAAAAGCAGCTGGTCAAACAATTTTTGGGGGGGATTTGACATCATTAGCACCACTTCTGCTGTCTACAGGGCTAAGTCAATCCATTCAGGCTGCTTTTTTTTTGCCCCTGACAGAAATGACTCCAGAAAATGCTTAAATTGCAGCTCCTTTCTCTTTTTCATGTTTTCCATTAGTTCAAGATCAACAATACGTCATGTTGGAAGGACTTCTTATTCCCTCAAACTGGAGTTTCTTTCCTTCACCCACTTATGTTCCATGCTGTCAATTTCACCTGTCCATTCAAGCTTAAAATCGTTGTCATCTGCTGTCTGCCAGGAGCTCTTGGAGGCTTCCTCAATGAACTTGACACCTTGATAATTCAATTTCCTGACGATGGCTCATAAATAATATTGCTTGAGGACTTTTAACTCCAGACCGCCGCCTTCAAAGATTTTTTTTCACTCCTTTCCACTCCTCCCTCTTTGCACGTCACCTAGACACAAGACAGGCAATGCCCTTGACCTCATCAATCAGACCATCCTTCACTACAGATACAGTCTGTCAAATAATCTCTTCCCTCTAGGTCAGATCACAACTTTGATCAAGCTATATATTTTTTCTGCCTTTTTTTGCTTTATTGGACAGGAAAGTGGTGAAGGGTACAGGAGAGTTTTTTCTGAGAGACCACTGGTTTCCAACCCACTGGTTTTCAACTCACTGGTTTCCATCCCACTGGTATCCAACCTATTGGTTTCCATCCCACTGGTATCCAACCCACTGGTTTCCATCCCACTGGTATCCAACCCACTGGTTTCCAACCCACTGGATTCCATCTCACTGGTTTCCAACCCACTGGTTTCCATCCTACTGGTTTCCATCCCACTGGTTTCCAACCCATGCAGCAGTAATACATGTGTAACGGAGTCAGCAGTTTAAATCGCAGCACCACCCTTGGCCATTTATCAATACTTTCTCGCTCCTTCTCGATGTTCTAACCTTACCCACGGAGCCAGTACCAAGATGGTTATGCGCCATCATGTTATTTGGTCTCTCCCCTACTGCTCTCTAATACTTTATTCTATCATCTCTCCCATCTCCTTTTCCATTTGGTCTTCTGCGGTATCCACTCTACTCTCCTCCCCCTCCACATCCTATTACTCACTGCACCTTGTCCTTCTCAGCTAGCGCTCCCCTCCTGCTACATAGCTAAGAGACTAACGGCCAGCTCACAGAACAGGGCAACAGGCAGCTAAATAGAGGTGAACAATACTTCCAAATGACATATTTTCACCCTATTCTCACTAGGTTTTGCTAAAGTCACTCCAAGTGTCGAGCTTCTCAATCAACTCCCCACCTGTTTTAAAAACTGCTTTGATACGCATGTTGTCTTGATATTGTCATCTCATTCACTCAGCCTGTTCGTTCCATTGATTATCCACACACCAAACCTGTCCATGCATTCACACTGCCCAGCTGTCTCCCCCACTGTTCTGTATCCTCCTAGATCGATCCTGTGCGTTTGACACTGTGAAACATCCTCTCCACCCTCTCTGGGCTTGGCGTCTGTTGCTCTTGGCGTCGGTTGCTCTTGGCGTCTGTTGCTCTTGGCGTCTGTAGCTCTTGTCATCTGTTGCTGTTACCTCTTTTCTCTGTACACTAAGTCCTATTTAAGCAAATTGGCACCTTCTGACACCAATGTGGCAACACACAGCCTGTCTGACCTCTCATCTTGGATGTCAGACCATCACATCAAGCTCAACCTGTCTTACTCTGGGAAAGGCCTTTCCAGACTAAGACTGTTCCATTGCAGCTGACAATTCCACTATTTTGCTTTCTGGAGTGCAAAGAAGGTTGGTGTGATTATAGACAACACTCCAGAAACATGAAGTGGTTCACTCCTGCAGGTTGATTCTCTGGAGCATTTGTATTGGATTACCTCACACAGGAAGCAGTGCAGGTTGTACTGCAGGTACTAATTCAAGTACAACTCCAGGTACTAATTCAAATACAACTCCAGGTACTAACCAAATACTACTTCAAGTACTACTCCAGGTACCAATCCAGGTACTTATCCAGTTATAAATCCATGTAATAATCCAGCATTTAGGTACTAATCAAGGTATTACTTCAGTAACTAATCCAAGTACTACTCCAGGTACAACTCCAGGTACTTATCCAGATACTAATCCAGGTACTTGTCTCCACATGTCTGGACTCATGCAATTAAAGTTTAGAAGGCCGGAAACGTATCCAGATCATGTCCAGTCTGATATTGAACACTCCTAAATTGTTATTCATTTACAACAGATTCTGTGCTCACTCCTATGTGCATAAATATTGAAGCATGTCTTTCATTTGCAACATGAAGAAACAGAAATAAATGCATGCCAATGGATGGTCAAAAATGTTCTTTCACGATTACTGGTTTACGAGTAGTTCCCTCAGAAAGGTTATTGAATGGGAATGGTTTTGCTGCTGTGGCAAACTTCTAAGTATATTACAAAGTGTTAAATGGCAAATTTGACACTCTGCCTCATCCCAAAATGTATATAATTGTATGAAATATGTCAGTCCCAGATTTTGTCTCATGGCAAGATATGTCAAAGGGAATGAAACATTTTCCCATTTTGATTGACATCTTAAGGTCAATATGACATTTCAGAGGTCAGTAAGAATATCAACCCTCTGTTGGTGTGGCATTTTACACCCAGCCATGGTCCAATACCACCTTTACCAGGGTATATAAACGGCAGGATTAACATCGATAGGAGCTTATGGATGATCCTGCTGAATTCTTGGCAGCTGGTAAGAAAATGTTTATCTAGTCGATGTGACTTTTACCCAGAATAAGCCCCTGGGGTCAGAGCTGAGATCAAAGTGAAAGGTTTTCTATAAAGTATGCATGCTGCATGAGCGAAGGGCTAAGGTTGAGGCACAGTGTGTGTGGTTGTGAGGGATAGGATTTTGAGAATGTGATGTGTGTGTGCATTTGTTTGAGAGTGTATGTGTGCTTACCTTTACAAGTGTGTGTGTATGTGTGTGTGTGTGTGTGTGTGTGTGCGTGTGTGTGTTTAACCTCCCCTAATTCGAGCTATTCTATGACACTGCTTTAAACGTTTTTTTCGGCTGCACTTAGCAAAGTCCTGAGAGCCTAGTGCTTCTGTCATCCACCATTGGCCACTGGAACTAAAATATAACACCACTTCTTTCAGACCTCAAACGGCACTTGCAGCAAGGATTTTACCAAGAAAAGAAAGATCCAACCTGACCTGACTGGAACAATCCAGCTGTAGTTCTCAGTTTCTACTTGACCAGGTGGTGGCACACAGTAATTGAACCAAATTGCATTTCGGGGTGTCAAAGCAGTGGTCTCTTCAAATGGCTTGTGAATATATATTGTTTCATGTAGCCTTTATAAACTAGAACACACTGGTGATGAGTTTATTTGAATTTGAGATAAAACATCTATATTTCAAGAAAAACCAGGATGGCCCAATAAACGTAGCAGTTGAGACTGCGAATTACTTCAATTAGTTCTTGATTAATACTGTTTATGAATGACTTACTTCTGTTTTTAAATACTAATAGGGCAGTCCAGACTTACCTAGTTGCAATCTAGTTAAATTTTTTAGAGCTGTCTAGAATCCCTCAGAACTCCCCAAGATAACCAATCCATACAGTTTTAAAATATATTGGCGATTATTCAGAATACGACGAAAAACCCCATCACTGAGGGCAGCAACCACGTACAATTGTTTTAATTGACTTATTTTGCTTTAATTTGACTAGCTAAGCCAATTTAGAACCAATTCTCATTTACAATAATGACCAGGCCTGAAGGAATAACAATTCTAAATCAACAGTCAAATACAGTTAAAAGCAATGTATGGGAAAAAGCATGAGATCAATATATACAACTAGCAAATGATAGCATATTAGGTGATGCATGTAGATTGATAAGCTGCTGTGCAGGTGCCACGGTGACGTACCAACACTTTGCTTTTCAACATTGTGGAGTGATGGAGGTGTCAGGTTTGCCAGAGCATCGTGTTCTATTCGGAAAGCAAGCATTTGATAACCTACCTTAGATAAATGAGTAAAGGGATTTAAGATAATGAAGATAATATATTACTAGACCGAGGTACATATGAATGAATTGTCAGCTAAATTGTCAGCTAATTTGGAAAACAAGCAATTTGTTTATTTCATATAGGTTAAATACCATCAGTTCAGAAAATGCATACTGCATTACAATAAAAGTCCCCTGGCATTCCAAAATAACCTGGACCGGTATGGGGAGAATAGCACGCACAAAGATACTGTTCATTTAAATAGTGAAAACAAGAGTCAGTCCCATTGGGACCCCAATAGTTATTTCCAGGATACAGTGGGACATATCCATAACCATGAAAGCTAACGAAGTCACAAGAAATCTAGAAGGACACGTGTGCACACCATGTACGCACAACACGCACGCATACCACGCACGCACACCACGTACGCACACCACTAGAGATTCAATCCCACCTTTCAAGATGTTATCAAGCCACACAGGTGTGGAGCCACCTGTCCCTAACTCACACCTGATCAAACGGATTCTGGCCCTCCTTCCATTGGTCCTCTATTTGTCCACAAATGCAAACGTATGAGTGAAAATAGGTGTGAATGGAGGCTCGGGACCCTGCTCACAGACCCAGAACAACTGCTGGTGAATGTGATGAGCCGGGGGAGGTCTCGCTGGAGTCACCAGCCAGAACCAACACTGGGCGATTGCACCAATGAAGCCCACAGTACTGAAGTCTCCAGTGCGCTTTACTGCCCACTGACTGCAATGCCCAATGGAGTCCCACAGAGTGAGTTCCCGGAATGTGAGTCAGAAAGAAGGAGGCAAGCCCCACGAGACACTCCAACCTAACCCACATGCATTCAAGGCCCATTAGGGGACAACAAGCTTAACACAAGGCAAATCAGACCATCTTTCGCATTCCTGTGAGAGGAAGGGATGCCGAGATCGACCGCAGGCCGGAACACACCGAAAACAACCCGTGGGGAACGGTTGGAGCCATTAGAAGCAGCTTGAGTGAGGCGCAACACTGAGGCCTTTGCCTTTCATTCAGGTTTGCGCCACAAAGATAATTTGTCCTGCTTACTGGAAGCAAAGGTGAACATCAAGCTTGCAGTGACAGATAAAAGCCACACCACCCGGAGGTCTGGAGCCCGGAGTGGATGGTTAAGTTGCCACTGTAGTCGGCAGCAGAAGAAGTTGAGCCGGTCAGTACAGCGAAGGTGAGCCAAAATCAATGTAATCAGGAGTTATCAGGATAACCTGGCGCTGATTCTGCTCTGGTTGTGTATGTCTGCTTGGTTCCGTGTAGATATGGGAGGACAGAATTTGCCCTATCATAAAAAAACATTAATATTTGCAATGTGTTCCTGCCTCGCATTGCAATTGAGGGGGTGGGGCCTTCGTTAAGGTTGAGCTGATCCGATTGGATATACGCTGAGAACGCTGATATGACACTTGACAGCCAACTAACGATGCAGTTCAAATGTGAGCTGTCAACCAGTGAGATGCAGTGTTGTTCCCTGTTTTGCTAGAAAACTGGGTCACATTCAAGGCCGCCATGGCGTTGATTATGAAAATGAATGTATCCATTATGTCAGTATAAACATGCTGTTGCTAAGTGTGGTTTAGGGAGGGAAGAGACGGCCGGAGGAGTGTGTGTGTCTGTGTCCCAGCAGCGCAGCTACACCAGACACTCCCCGTAGGTCCCTTTCCTCCCTAAAGCACGCCCAGGAGCAGCATATGTACATATTGAAATAATGGATGAACACGCCCCCAATAACGTTAACAAGGGCCGATGCTTGGAGCGCGGGATTACACCCTGTCCCGCTCCTTCAGAACGATACGGACCGTATCATGCACGTGTTATTACACACGTTCGTTGTTTCTCTCCTCCTACCTTCATGTTGCCTCCTTCACTCCAGAACCCCAAGGACCTGTCTCCGCCTCGTGTCTTTGTACCGCTGAAATGAAACCTTGCAGTGGTTTGAACTAACATTCCATATGTATGTATTATTAAGGCTACAGCCTTCGCTGTCTGTTTGATAGAGCTGATATTGCCATTGCACAAGCAGGGCACAGTCCCTATGCGGTGATTTGGAGCAAAAACTGTCTTTGTGGGACGATGCAGACTAACTAGCCTGACGCTAGCTGGGGTTCCTGAAAGAACAATACCACTTGCTATGTCTGTCTGCCTCCAGCTTAGCCAACATTTGCAATGATGATGAAAGAATAGTCAATCGCTTGTTTCACTTGGCGCCTGTTTTGCTTGCATTTGATAAGATGCCTGGATAGCTGCATTAACTACCCAATTGAGTTTGAAAGAAAAACTGTGAAAAACCGGGTTTTAAATACGCGTGCCCAACTAACATTTTTATTTGATGATGTTTGTTTGATATTGTTGCCAACACAGCGGCATCTAACTCAACAGCAAGAAAATCATGAAACCAGAAGACTTCCTCTTTGTGTTTTGATACTGCTTTTTGAAGTACCGTTAGCGAAGAAGAGAGAAAACAATTTTAGTATCAACATATCAACTATTTAAATTATTTCATGTGCACTGAAATATACACATACTGTACATTAGTGTTTAGTGACTTTGAATGAAGGAATTATACATAGAAGCTATAGCAAAATGTTTCCCACCAAGCCAAATCTGGGATCAACAACTGCAAATACACTTGAATCTAGCAGGAAAGAACAATGGTTGTAAGAATTGTAATGATTTTAGGTTTGGATTGGCCAACTGCATTTCAATAGAACTCACATGAAAGAGATAGAGATGGAGGGAGGGAGGTATCAAGAGGAAGAATTAGAGCAAACTAAAGAGATTGGAACAAATGGAATAGTGAGACAAAAATTGAAAAAGCTTTAATGTTGGCAAATATGTTCGGTAGTTCAGAATTTGCCCTTGGAAGGGCAATTAAGAGTCTATATGTGGTATCATTATGACTGCAAATCTTAATGTGTTGACTTTATACCAGGGTAGGATGATCTACCCTAGTAGACAAGCAAATCTCCAACGGTCCATGTTTTTGGTGAGTACACTAGAAGAAGCTGTTTAAATGTCAGTCCCCGATCATTTCCACACAGTTTTGATATGGTTTTATAATTAATTGATGTTGAGGTTTTTCCCCTTAAAAACATATATATTTTCAAACATACACCCCATCCGCCTGAGGGCTGACTGGACAACATAGCAGACTGTGTCTGGTTTATTGGCCATCTGTGGGGCATCCTTGTCATTCACTATTAAATAAAGTCTCACAAGAGTCACAACCGATACAAAGAGAGAAACAAAAGTCAAAATTTACTTTGAGGTAACACCACGAACAGAACCCGATCATGGGATTGCGTAGTAGCAGAATTTCTAGGGCCTTTTTCACCACTCCAAACAATACTACTAGGACAGTTTTACTTTTCTGTGGAAAACATAGCTGTAGCCGTACCTTGCCACAGTTGCTAGGAGACTACTGGGCCTCAGGTATCTCAAATCTGCTTCGTATTGATCTGGAGCCCTCTTGGACTTTACAGGGAGAATTGGAGCTACAAGTCAAAATGTTGCGAGAGTTCAAAAAGGAAACTACAAGATCCATCAAATGTGAAGCTTCTATATGCTCATTTGAATAGGGCTTCAGGGAATTGAACACAATATATAATATGTTTTGGTTTAATTGTTAGAGGGATCTTGGGAAATCAGTTATTTATTCATTTGTATAAACGTGTCTTCAATGAATATCATTCAGCGTGGGTAACCACATATGTAATTACAGATTCTCGCTATCCGATATATAATGAATGTTTTGTAACAGTATTAAACGTCACCTCTACATTGGGGATCACCATTACCTCCACAGGTAACACCAGAGTGGACTGGGCATTACCTGTGTTCAGGTTTCAACACAACTTGTTAAATTGATACTAGTGGCCCCATGTGGTTATGTGTAACAGAGTCTGTAGGATTCTGTAATTAACAGGTGTCTTTCAAACGTGAATATTTAATAGCATATTATCTGTTCTAATTGTATGATGGCAGATTCCCTGAAAACCTTTAGCCATTAAGTTGCATGGTAATACCTATGTAAGTGCTATGCTTTTAATACAGTATTTCTGTGTTAGTTATACACTAACTATGGTGACTTAAATAAATTGCATACACACATGCTTTCTTGTTAAACATGTATATAAACAAATTCACATGAGGAAGCAAACATTTGCCACTGCAGGCAAATGGATGGAGATGACATAGAAAAGAGAGAGACCAGAAGGACATGTTCAGGTAGCCATGAGATTTTCCAGGTCTGTTGTTTCGTGCCAGTTCAGACCTCAGCCAGGCGGGGGCAGTAGTGCTCTGTCTCTTGGGTTACCCCATTGCATATTGTTTTACCATGGCTTCTCTTCTGTCCCTTCTCCTCTACAGTTCCCTCTTTCAGTTTATTTTCTTCTTTCTCTATCGTTATGAATCTTCCTCATCTGTGAACAAAGAAGATGTAACCTCCCTCCATTCATTGCCCATAAAACGTATGACAGTTCATTTTGACCTCATGCATAATGTTAAATAATGGATTTTCAAAAGTGTAGCAGTACTTCTTGGATTTCAAATTAGATCAGTGTAGCTCAAACTATACAGCAGAACTAGCGAGACAAAGACTCAGTCAACGGGGGATTGTGAAATAACAGCATGTGCTCCGATACCATGTTGTCTTCAGACCAGTTATGTCAACATAATAACACAGTGCTGCATTTGCCCGATGACAAATACTCAGGACAACCAAGGACATGACACTGGGGTGACTCTGGAATGAGCTTCTGGGTTTGATTTGATTTGGAGAAGGGGGCCTGTGTAGCTGGAGCCAGGCGGAGGGGAGTTGAGGGGAGGATCAGAGGGGGTATCTTCGGTGACTTTCTGAAATGAGCTTTTGGAGAGAGCAATCTGGGCACGCCTGAGAAGGGAGAAAGAGAGGGGTGCAGAGTGATAGCATCACTGAAATGGATTTGTTGCATCTGGTGAGGGCGCTCACCTGAGATGAGGAGGGGAGACAGGAAGGTTGCAGAGTGAGAGAATCAGTAAAATGGATTTGTAGCGCTTGTGTAGATTAGCCGACACGACGGTCTGATCGATCCCAGAGTCCAACGCTCGGCAAGAAAGGCCTTTGCTTCATTCATTAATACCCCTGGAATTGAAGGGTACGACTGAAACCTGTGAAACGTATGGCGCATCTATCTCCTTCTCTTTCTCTCTTTTGCTGCAGGGCATTTTTGGTTTTTAAAAGGAAGATATGGCACACCTCCCCATGTTGTCTGATCTGCAGGCAGTTGCTGAGTGAGGGCTCAGGGAGGGCTTGGGTTTGACGGTGCTTGGTTCTCAAGCAGGTGGTGTTCAAGGCTGAGAACAGGTCTGCCTGGCACCGCGTGTTCCCTCTGCTGCAGTGGGATTTGTTACGGGAGACTTTGCAGCAGAGGCACCATTTTGTGAGGTGAATAAACAGCTCTGAGCTAATGACCTATTCGTTTTGCGGTGACAAGCAGAGGGAGTGTGTCTGGACCATGACCATCTGGGCTAGCTGGTGTTCTGTATGGCCCGTTAGTACTGCTTAAGGGAAAGGAGTCCTATGGCATGGTGCGCTTGAAACTAACTGATCTGAGTCACGGCTGATAAACAAAAATCAAAAAAAAAATTAGTGGAAGATATGTGGACTGGTTCTTTTAATAATTGTGTTTTTGGGTACCTTGCATTTATGTTTACACACGTGTTTCTCTAGACACTACTGTCAAAAAAGTTGTGACACTGTGTAAAATGTAAATAAAAACAGAACGCAGTGATGTGCAAACCATTTAAACCCTATATACAATAGAAATAGTACAAAGACAACGTATAAAATGCTGAAACTGAGATAATTGATTGTTTCTTGAAAAATATATGCCCACATTGAATTTGATGCCAACAACATATTTTAAAAAGGCTGGGACAGGGCAACAAAAGACTGGAAAAGTTGTGAAAATCTGGTGGAGCATCTCACAACTGATTTGGTCAATTGGCAACAGGTCAGTAACATGATTGGGTACAAAAGGTGCATCCCAGATAGAATGAGTCATTCAGAAGTAAAGATGGGTAGGGGTTTACCACTCTACGGCAGGCAAATCATTTAAGAATAATGAATCCCAATGTAAAATTGCGAAGAGTTTGGGGATCTCATCATCTACGGTACATAGCATCATAAAAAGATTCAGAGAATCCAGAGAAAACTCACAAGGGACAAGGCCGAAAACCAATATTGGATGGTGGTGATCTTCAGGCCCTCAGGCAGCACTGCATTAAAAACAGCCATGGTTCTTTAGTGGAAATCACTGCCTGGGCTCAGGAACACTTCCGAAACCATTGTCTGTGATCACAGTATACCCCAGCATCCACAAATGCAAGTTAAAACTCTACCATTTATTAACAACATCCAGAAATTGAACTTAAGCAATGATGGACAAGTTGCACATTTTATTGTAGCACCCCAATGACTATGCAAGATATTACCTAACATTCTTGACCAGCCAGATTATTATTTATATCATATCTTTCTCTGGTTTACGACATATGGCATCCTATGGCGTTGGCATGTGTACCAAATCGTGACCAAGCCACACCTTTCATTTGGGTAATGTTGGCCCAGCTTTAATCCTACAGACTGGATAGTCTGATGTATTTGCACCTTTATGCTGGTTTCATCATAGACCCAAATAAATCAGAATAATTTTTACCTGAGAAGTCTGTGATATTTCTAAATCCATGAATACCAGTTGAAATAACAGTGATTCAAGGTTTGAAAAATATTGCTATGCACCCAGATTAAAATGATTCAGATTTATTTCTCTTCCCTATCACACCACCTCTGAAAATCTGTTCAACTAAAGATAAGCAACACGCTGAATGCCCTCACATTTCTTCTCACTGGGAGAGACAGCAGACAGGCTCATCATAACCATGTGGCTGCCACAAGGACTTCAACGCCACCAAAAAGTTTTGTTCTGACAGAATGACTCACGTCTCCCGCAGAGCCGTTCCGAAGTATCAAATCTAGGAAAAAACTAATGCCGTTTTGCCTTCCATATCTCTGGGTGGCATTTTTTGTGTAGTTGTCAACTTTTAGAATTGCTGAATAAGTATTAACTGCAAGTTTAATACTAAATAATATTTGAGTGCCTGGCAAACTCAAAACCTGTCTGCTAAATGTCTCCCTGTAATACATACAGTACATACCTATGTGAATGTGAGCCTAATCCCATTTCTACATCTGGTGAAAAATCTGAGAACGCATCGGTTGAGGTACAATATGTTATGCTGCATCCTAACTACAGTTCAATCTTTTAACATGGCTGCCTCAAAACACCATTTGTGATATTCAGTTAGCCCCATCCGATTGTGAATTTTATTTCCATGACCCTTTGTAATTAGGCTGTGGATAGAACTAGTACAGATAATCAAACTGACCAGTACCTCTGTAAACCCATATGTTCTTGATTGGGTTGCATGGTTGCTGAATCTATCACTCAAGTAGATTTATCTTATACAGCCCGTTTTATATCAGCAGTTGTCGCAAAGTGCTTTTACAGGCACTCAGCATGAAATGCAAGCCAAGTGAGCACAAATTGAGGGGACAGAGATGCCTCATTCCCATTCTCCCACTGAGTGAGATATAATCAACAACATTGGCTAACTACGTTCCAGCTGTTCCCATACCAACAGCATTAAACTAAATAAGATTGAAATAAACCCATCATGTATTAGTCTACAAGAACGCTTCCCTTTACTTACCAACAGATGAGCAATACCGTGCACCTGTTGTGTTTATCTGAGAGGAGACAAAAGTATTTAAAAAAATTTAAACAACACCAACTAGCAAGTGATAAGGCAATCATTTGCTACTCGTGTTACCATAGACAATAGATTAGGCAGAACCCCAATCCAAAAGAGATCAGATCAGACAGCAATTGGCTTACCACATTTGAATAGAAAATGAATGAAATAGTCATATGCTAATCATGTTCCAGTCGAATATAGATTAGGCATTGGACAACAACATTCAAGCTGTGCAAAACATTTGCCATTTGGCCTGTAGTTTAAAATTTTAATATGCGTAAACATTTCATTCCACAATCTTGGAAATTAGGAATTTGGAAATTAGTCACTATAACCAAGCACAGAACAGTAAAAACTTTTTGGTGTATCAATTTGCTAGTAATGGAGTCAATGTTACAATGCTAGACTACACTGAAACTCAATCATGTGTCCTCCAGATCCCAAAATGACTGTTCTAATCATTCAAACCAATGTGAATAAGGCACTACAAACATCCCCGCTCCACTACATGGGTGCTATAACACGGGAGGCCGTAGCCTAGAGTTCAAAAGAAGTTTGCTAGTTTTAATCCCTGAGTCGACAAGGTGAAATACCCTGACATTCTGTTTCTGAACAACATGACAGTTAACTGTAACTGCCCCCAGGTTGTTGCTGCACATAAAAAAGTTAAATAAATAAAATGTTGTAAGAGCAACTTTAAAAAACACATCCAAGCTAGCTAGCATCCTTCAGAATTGCCTTCCATGTGATGCTTTGATATACCTGGGTTAACCGCATTCATGTCCTTGAAGTTGTTGGATGTATGATTTTGTCAGCACCTCTGGAGAACATGTCTGCTGTGAAAGAATGCCCAGTAGAGACAGGAAGAAATAGATAAAGAGACAGTCAAAAAGCAGGTCTGGGACCGGCTAACACGTCTGGTAAGCAGGTCGACTTCTATAGCCGCAGGGAGAAAAGCAGATGCATTTCCATCTACAGCATATACCACTACAGATATTTTTCCCTTTGTACTATTAACACACAATCTATGGAGCCTTTTCTCTGTGTAGCTTAGCATATGTACAGCAAAACCCCACTACAGTACTGTGAAACACTGTCTCAGTTTCATTTGTTCTTCAATACACTTGATCCTGCAGGGCTTTTCTGTTCAGACGAAATGCTCTCTACCCCAGCTGCTTCTCCAAGACTGTGATGTAATGCATTTCATCTTACATGGTGTCTTTCCAAAGAAAAAAAAAACGCAGTCTGTGTCAACATTTCATGTACATATTAGGTTACACATTCCTGGTAAAATAATAGATCTTTCCAACATTTGTAGAACACTGGCATACGGTTGAAGGTTCTAGCCCTTTGTGAGGAGCGGGCCTCCGAGCAGGAGTAGGATGGATGGTTCTCCTCCCAGTGCTCTGGTTGGGTGCTGTCTATGATGGGGACGTGTTGACGGGCACCGGCGGGTAACTGCTGCGGATGTGACCTGGTTTGTCACATCAGCAGCAGTTACACAGAAGCACTGCGTTGACGATTGTCCTGAAAGGCTACGCTGATGTACAATAATATCAAACTACAGGAGGTTCCCTGCGGGGCGGCAGGGTGGCCTGGTGCTCACGAGTTTCAGGTTAGTAAACGAAAGGTTGCTGGTTTTAATCCCTGGGCCGGCAAACTGGAGAAAAAAAATCATTCTCTGTGCAAGGTAGTTAAGCCACATTTCTCAGAGGTTGGGGTTACAAACAAATACGGAGATGTTAAATGACTGTGGTTGAAGAGTGTATTATCCCCAAGAACCCATCAAATGTTGATTTCATTTCATGTCTATCTCTTATATTTAGGCTCACAATGAAGTTGCATCTGACTTTATTTGTATTTAGTGAAAAGGGCTCTGTAAAAATAAATTTGATTTGATTTTGCTGCTGTCCAAATGATTGATCCTTGATTAACTCAGTTTGGTTGTTTGTTCTGCTTGATTAAATATGCACACTTTTGACGATAGCTGGATTTAAGGGTTATAAATGGCATCAAAGCCCAAACAAAAAATAAGTAGTAACCAATCAAATTAAAACCACTGAAATGTATAATGGAAAACCACATAAATAATTCATCTACTTATGACCAAATTTTGGACATTTCTCCCTTTCACATTTCTCGTTGCTCCTACCCGCTCTCTCTGCAGTCTAAATATACTCTCTCTTCTCCTGCCTCCCTCCTTTCCTCAGGCTCCTCTGGCCTGGAGGGCCCCCGATCCACAAATGAAGTGATGATTTGTTGTCTCCCGTCTCAACAAAGCTTGAGGTGACGCACACCCAAAAGTGCTTGTTGAGGCGCTGAATAATGGAAGGTAAACTGTGTGGGGATAAAGAAAGTCACACCCTTCAAACAATGTAATGGACAACCAACGGTTCGGAGCTCACTGTCTTCCTAAGGTTGAGCCTGGCCAGCTCAGAAGAAAAGAGGAAGAGCTTTTCTTTTACTCTCTCTCCACCCACCCTCTGCTCCTCAAGCCCTCTCCTCTCCCCAGATCCTGAGACCGACGGCACCGATGGCTATGGTTTATCCCTGTATTAATCTATGCTCATCACGCAGCGTGATGTGCACTGCTAGGAGTACTACATTTGTCACAATGTGCATACAGAAGGACGTCGTGGAAAAGGACACCCCACTATATTCATTTGAGCCACAGAAATGTGATGGTCAGGCTGAAAATCATCACATATATGTTTTGAATTAGATAATGAATGTAATTGCACAGTGTTGGCATTTATGCTCTGCTCTGTTAGGGGTATTTCACTGGTAGAGCAAGCAACTACTATACAGATGGTAAAATAATTAAAGATAGAGAGATCCTCGATATTCTATATGAATTCAAGCAGAACCCAGCTGGTGGAGATTGAAGAGGGCTAGAAAATATAGACGGGCACAGCATGTAACATATGCTACCAAACGGCACAGTAACAAGGGAAGACGTTGAAATGTAAATGTGTCCACCGTTGTCAGTTTTGACCTAGAATAAAACTTTCTGCGGGCCTAAATAATTCTATATTTCTGCTTAATCTAAAAAAAACTGTACAGGTAATAGAATAAATTTCTCACAATTAACGTGTCATGTGGCTTTTCCCATTTAAAAGTCCATATTCAACTAGACTTTGAATGAGAAGATATCCATAGGTTTTCCGGCTACCCAAATTCTACACTCTGGCCAAATGTTACACCACGCCCACTGATGTCGTTACCTTCTCTGCAAGGATTCTGGGCGTGAGCATTTCAGCTCCTGGTCTCAGAAATGACCCAACCGATCTTATTGGTCGGCGAATCCGATGGGTCCTGTTTGATAGGTTGCAGAAAGCGATGGGTTGTGAAGAGCCAGTGGTCCAACGATAATTCTCCCGTTTCAGACCATCCAACCACTGTCCAACCTGTCATCTGCCTCCCACCTGCATCCCCTCAGTCATTTCAATACTGTTTTCATTACAATGTAAAAATCCCCCCAAAGATAAATATAATAAGTGAAACTGAAGGTGTGGCCAAGAACTCCCTTAGGTAAAGCTGTGATACTTTGAACAGAGACAATGTTTTCACAGTTGGGTTAATCCAGACACACACACACACACATATACAGCAAAGAAACAACTGCACAGAATATTTAAGTTGGAGTCGTAATCTAATACGTCTTTAGGACGTACCAAAAAAAATGTAACCGTTTTGAAATACAGTTTAGTGATTCAGCCTTCAGACCATTGGCCATTGTTTTGTTCACCATCCAAGCCCAAACCCTGGTGTATACAGTGTCCACTTCAATAGTCTCTGGGTTGTCATTTGGGTATGCTGTGTGTCAGTGTTCCCAAACTGATGTAAACAAGAGAGGACTGTGGGATGACTTCTCCTTCCCCCGTGGGCAGGCTGAGTGGAACTGAAAGTGGCCTGCTTCCTAAATGCCACTCTATTTACAGAATTATTGTTGATGAGGGTGCAAAGGAGCTCTGGTACAAAAGTAGTGCACAACATGGGCAATAGGGCACCATTTGGGCTCTGTTTGATGAGTCATGTTTGATTACCAGGCTACTCCATTAATTTACTAGCCTTGACACATGGAATAAAATCCCTGTGACACAAACAAAAACAGAGTAGACAGACATTTCTGAATCTGGATTGAACACAGCGATTTGCTCACCACACCTCCCTTTACTCACAGATAATGATAGGCATATATATACTGTAATAGGTAACACGGGAGGAGAAAAAACACGCTCACTGCAGCAGAAATTCATTACTTGTCCCTGAAAACTAATTAATTTAAGTCACCTGGGGAGGTATTGGTTTTCATTGGTTAATACAACTCTATCTGTAGGCTAATTGGCTGAGCTGAAGTGGGTGCATGTATCCATTACCTTATCATTACCATATTTACTTGAGACAAGGAGGCAGCTTTCAACCCCCTGCTATCTCCCATCCTATTTAGAAACCCAGGCTGATGCCAGTCAGATTCACAACAGAAACCATCACTCTGGGACAGGGAGTTTTGGACCTTGTGACTCCAGGTAAATACAGGAGACACTCTGGGCTCCGGTTAAAATCCCGTCCGAAATGTTTGCTGGCAATAGAACGCAACCATCTCCCTGCTCGGCCCCGAGGCCGCCACAATCCCAGATCTTTTAGTACCCATGAAGGGTCTGGCCAGGGCCCCCTGCGGGCCAGTCAGAGGGCAGCCGGTCCAGCTGGTACAGATGTGTAGCGGTCCTGCCGTGGTGCTGCTGTGGTAATGGAAACATACGGGTAACTACTCCAGTCTGTCCCCATTGGGCTCCAGGCCTCATCAAAGCTGCTCAGGGCTCGATAGCCTGTCATGCTGCATCCCCCTGCCCATTTGTCTGGCTGGCACTAAGGCCTGGGTGTACGTGTGTGTGCGTGCGAGGTCACTATGCCAATGGAACCATTTCTCCACTCCTCTATATCCCTCTCTGTTCTACTTAGGTGGCCTATTTCGTTCAGCCAGTGAAAGTCTGCGTGGCTACGTGTTGTAAATGAACAAACGCACGCACGCACGCACGCACACAGTCGCATCAAACGCTGCTTTGTTCGAACAGAAAACCGCAGGCCGACTGTTGTTTTATGGGGACCGATATACACATTTGGAAACCTGCTGTTTCTCAATTGGGAAAATGTAAGTTGTTGAGACGTGAGTTTGAAGTACGCTGCAAGTAATTGTGTTTTGTTTGTTTCTCTGAGTGGTCTAGAAGTTGCTGCATTTTCGATATTTATTAGAGTAACCCATGAGCGCAATGGCATAGGTTTGTATTGTTTATTGGGGGGTGTCAGGGTCACTGGATCCCAGGACTTTCATTCTGATCCAGGGGGGGTCACAATCATTTGTCGGTAATATTGGGTGACCCCCCCCGTCCCCCCTAATTTTACTCCCCTGCATGAGTGTAATTCAAGAATGGCCCTGTTGTCACTGGCATCATACTCAATTGCAGTGTTTACCTGCCACTTTGTTGGCCTCCTGGTGATGAGCTCTCTACCATCAGAAATTAGTCCTTTAGCCAGTGAGCTGCAGGAAATGATCAGTTGTATTGTCTTCTTTTCAACAGGCATTTTCTACTTTTCCATTAAAATACGTAAGACTAAAATAGCCATGAAGTTATTGTGTTTCAACATGGTTTCCAGTTGGTTTTAGTATGATTTCACCATTCAACACAGCATCCGCAAATCTTTGATATTAGCATGCTAGCTTAATTAGCTACCTGGCATGCTAACTGGACTGTTCACTTTTATGCAACTTTGTATGGTATGGTATGGCATGATATTCTGTAGAAACGTACATTATTGTTTTATATAAATATAATGCATTACGGAAAAATATATATTGCATTGTTGTCCTGGAAGGTTAACAGAACTACAATACATCCCGTCTTCAGATTAAATGTAATGTTGTTATATTTCTTCTTTATGTGCATAACATTTGCAAAAAACTGCAATAAGAAAAACATTCCTGAAAGATTTAAGCCTTCAGGATATCGTCAAACATGCTTATGTTCATATTCTTGTAGTCATGGAGCATGTGTTTTTGTCTAAATTCTAACATATTCATCAGAACTACGTATTTCAAGAAATGTTTTCATGAAATAGTTTTAAGTGATTCCAAACTCATTTCTCTTCTCCTGTGATAAAGGATTTCATTCTAATGATAGGATGGGCAATGCAAAATATATCTGTCTCAGCCAAGATACATGAATGGGAATCAGAGCATATCATCAAACCAAATAAACTGAATCACAGAGTCATTCTCGGCACAAAGTGGGATGTAAAAACATTTTGTTTGGTATTACACAGATTATCTCAAGCACAAAAAATCATAAATGGTGTAGCAAACAAAAATAATATCATAAACTAAAACCTAATGAACTACTTTTTACACTACTCAATGCTGCATTGTCAGTGATAAGTAATGGAGGGAAGAGGATCGAAAAAGAGAAAGTAGAGAAAGAGGGATAATAAGAGTAAGAAGCAGAGGAAGAAAAGGAAAGGATGAAAGAATGAAACATGTAAGTGGCCTGAGTGGGTGAAATAGAGAGAAAAATATGTTCTATAGGTTCAACATTTAACATAGCGGTGTGTTGTACTCCGGCCCACAGTGTCATTGTTCCTCAGATCTATGTTGGAACACTGACAGTCCTTACAGCTTAATGGCGGACATTTTGCCTGTAAAAGGATTGGATGAGAGCAACTCCACAGTGAGTGACATGAGCACTCCCATTAATTACCCTGTGATTAGTGTTATTAAGGCTGTTGGTACTGGTGGCAGTGGGGAGATGTGTTCTCATAACCACAGTAATAGAGCCAATCAATCAAGCCACTGCAGGAAGCAGGTGGTCTGGTGGTTGAACAGTCAGCTAGTGACTGAAATGTCACAAGTTCGAATTTTTGAGCTTACAAGGTAAAACTTGTTGGGCCCTAGTGCAAGGAATTTAACCCTAATTATTTGCAAAAATATTGTGTGATCTATGAGACTTAAAATATAAATACCAGTTTACCATGAACACCCCTGGACTCCCATGGTCGGTCTGGTAATACACGACTTAATCAGGCTGAGTGTTTTCATTTAGCATGCCTGGTGTGCTAATTAGTCAGGGTTTGGGGACTATTCTGTTGTGTTCATCAGGCAAGCTCAATCTTGCATTGTGATGTATTATCAGTAAAGACAGCAGAGTGAGGGAATGTCATTTGAGCTGGGAAATAAGCATTTGTTTTTTTCAAATGTTCAAATTTTTTTGACAAGGGAGGACAGGATGGGGAGGAAAACAAAGGGAGGTTAATGCAACAGACATAGAGAAAGAGGAGACAGGCTGAGCTGAAAGGCTTTGAAAGAGTTTTGAGAGTAGAGGTTGTCTTTTTTCTTTTTTCTTGTGTTGTTTGTTTCCACTTACCCGGAAAGTGAAAAGTGTCTGCAACAGGCAGTTAATCTCATTCTCCTGGGAAGTGGGACAAAAGAAGAGGAGATAGAAGTTGAAAAAAGAATTTGACATGTCTTGAGGCAGAGCTTGACCTCCTTTGGCATTCCATGCCCTTTGATCTTTATTTTAAGGCTGGACCAATAACAGACATCAGGTATCTGTTGAGATTGTGGCATAGACAAAAGTTAGAACAGAGAGAACAGCTCTTGCATTGAAGCCTTTGTTGTCACTTCTGTACTGTGACTCATATGCTGATGCGATTCACTCTACACCTGTCTAATCTGGTCATACTGAACTGGTTCATTATATCTACACCTGTCTAATCTGGTCATACTGAACTGGTTCATTATATCTACACCTGTCTAATCAAATCATTCTGAACTGGTTAATTATATCTACACCTGTCTAATCAAATCATACTGAACTGGTTCATTATATCTACACCTGTCTAATCAAATCATACTGAACTGGTTAATTATATCTACACCTGTCTAATCAAATCATACTGAACTGGTTAATTATATCTACACCTGTCTAATCTGGTCATATTGAACTGGTTCATTATATCTACACCTGTCTAATCAAATCATATTGAACTGGTTCATTATATCTACACCTGCCAAATCTAGTCATACAGAACTGGTTCATTATATCTACACCATTCTAATCTAGTCATACTGAATTGGTTCATTATATCTACACCTGTCTAATCTAGTCATAATGAACTGGTTCATTATATCTACACCTGTCTAATCAAATCATACTGAACTGGTTCATTTATCTATTCAGAATGGATCAATTCATTATATTTATCTAGACAGAACGAGCTGTTTTTTCCATTTATCTAATCAGAATAAACTGGTTCATTATATTTAGAGTGAAGATAAGTACAGACAGACAGCTTTTGCCTGCCAATGTCCTTGGTGTAGAATATAGTGACCATGTGTCCCTGGTCTCTTTATAATGACTGAACAGCCGTCTGCTTTCCGTACATCGGTCTGGTCTGACTCCAGGAGGAATTTGATTTGATCTGACTCCTGCTGGTGACATTTGAGAAGCACTGGCCCACCCAAAGTGTCTTTCCCTGCCAGTCCTGCATCTATTTTATCCAAAACCTGATTGTTTTCCAAATAATTTATAAGGGGGTTTATCCGAAGGTCTCTTGAATAATAGATTAGCTCCATCTTTCTTTGGAAAAGTCAATATTATCTTAATTTGTAAGAAATGGATCGAGGATGTTATAAAGGCCAGAACTGGATAACATTGCATTAGTTAAATATGTTATACTAGGATTAGCCATTGCTGAGGCAATTGCAACTCATCCTCGGATCACAAATGAAATCCAACGAACACAACACATAAAATACATAAGCACTATATTTAAGTCACAATTCCCTTATCTAGGAGACGCTGTCAAGATAACCAGGCACGACAACATCATATCACGCCCTTATTTCTCAGTCAAATCAAAACCCTGTATACACAAACATTAATTAGAAGCGGAGCATTTCATCTTAACATATGTGGATCTCTACATAATATTCCTAATGCTAATGTTTTCACTCCTTTTAATTAATTGCTCCCATATTACCCACAGTAAGAGACAGAAGACAGAAGTGCCACTCCCTTTTTCAGGTCAGATTTATTGCTTTTCTTACTGTTTCCCTGATTGGGAAGCGAATCTCTGAAATGAAATTAATTAGTGATGTGGGGTTCAAACTAGTACAGCTGGCCAATGAGAGGGAAGGAGAGAGAATGAGAGATACGAGGTGGGAAGGTAGCTTGCTGTGGTGAAAAAGAAATGTAGTTAGCAAAGACGTTGGAATTGGCTAGATAAATACATGCATTTATCTGGTCGTTGTGGAATGCCTTTACAGTAAGGCCCGTGGGGAGCATGTAGCCGTGTAGCTGTATTGGATGTCTTAGCATCTAGAGATTGTCTCAGGTTGAGAGCAAGACCACTGGGTCATAGCATCACCCAGAAATAATTGTGAATGTGGTTGACCCGACAGGGACCTCCTGTCAGAATGGGCGGTGCGGAACTGTGAGGAGCAACACCTCCACCGCTCCACCGCTGGCTGTTTCTCCTCTCTGACAGCTTCTGGCTGCAAAGAATGGACACATAAGCAAACACACACCCAAACACACACACACACATATGGTTGTTTTTCAAGCTTATGAGGAGAAGGCGAGTGGACAGGTTTTACCCCAGATATCAATACAGAAATTCATTTCTTGTGACAGAACTTGAACTCCAAGGATCGATACCGGTTCTCAGTTGCAGAGTTTAGTCTTTGATAGGGATGCCTTTGAGGTCAGGAGTAAGTAAACCTATTCCTGGAGCACACGATTTTGGAGCACACGATTTTGATTGAACTGATGAATTATCGCAGTTGGGTAATTCAGTTATTGTCAACATTCAACACACCTTATCTGATCAGTTCCTGGAGATCGGTAAGCATTAATTTATAGTGTAACAAATAACAAACAATACAAGCGAAGACAATTTTTCTGCTTATTCATCTAAAGGTTCGAGCAGCTTCAACCTGATTCAAATGGATTTTTTCATAGACAGTGGGGGAAGGAATGCGGCAGCCATCTGAATTGCTCGTTCAACCCCGGAATTATTCACCTGAACCTGTGCACCTGGAAGAGGGAGTACTCGCTGGTCAACAGCCATGGTCAAGCTTGCAGGTGAATGACCCCGGAGAAGCTGGAGGGCAACCATACAAGGCAACCCTGACCGACGTCCTAATCACTCGCCCCAGACACAGCTGAAATAGATATGCACCCCCCTCTGCAGTAACCTGCGACAAGGATTTGAACTCGAGGCTGGAAAACTGTACAGTGATGCAGTGACTTACAACACTGCGCCATTCAGGAGACTCTCCTTGTAGCCCCCCCCTTCCCTCTCTCCTGGCTATAATGGGTAATTGCATTGGCTCGCCCTGGGGCTGTGCCTCTCTGATAGGACAGAGCCTCTCCATCTCTTTCTGTAATAGACTGACATAATCCAAATGAGTGGGGCTTACTTCTCCTGGTACCTCCATTATATGCTGTAGTTCTTACTGCAGGTAACAAAATACACAGACACAAACACACAGACACAAACACATGTAGTAGGATCCCACAAGTTAATTGTGCTTTTGAAAAATGCAATAATCCAACACACACATATATGTAAACTTAACCTCACTAACCCAACCATTATCCTTGAACCTAAAAGTAGCCCCAATTAACAGTGTCCAGTTATATACCCAATTCTGTTTTACCCTAAACCTAACCCCTTTCTGCATAAAATTACTGTTCTTAGTGACAACTTGCAGATTTTACAAGTTTTACCCTCTTGGTGGGGCCACATATACAGACAGTCCTTGATCACACACACAAGGCACCCACACGGCACACACAAGGCACCCACACGGCACACACAAGGCACCCACACGGCACACACACGGCACACACACCGCACACACAAGGCACCCACAAGGCACACACACGGCACACACAAGGCACCCACACGGCACACACACGGCACACACACGGCACACACACGGCACACATGGCTCATTATTATCTCCTCCACTGCGAGATGTCCCCATTTTTTCACACAGAAAGAGAAATTTGAGTCTCTCTCTATTCCTGTGGAGACAGATTCTGACCTAGATAAAGTGTGGCTGGTAAAATGGGAGGTCTCAAATTTGAGCTAGCACGAGAAGCTGCAGGTGTGGCGTAGGTGTACAACAGATTTCCCTTGTCAAACATGCCTGTGACATATTTGCACATACAATATCCAATGCTGAAACAGTCTAGGATTTCATTACACAAATTTTGCATGGATGGGGTATTATCATGGTGATACTACATGCAAAGAGTGAGAAGGAATATCTTAAACCATAATCCTGGCCTCTTTTTCTCTCTGAATGCTTCAGACTAACTAGAGTGGGAAAGCTGAACCAAAATAGAGTTAATGAGAGAAACAAGTGTGAGAATACTCTGCCCAGGGGAGAGATGGCAAGGAAGAGGAAGAGATGGAGAGAAATTGAGCAAGATAGATGGAGAAAGATTGCAAGACGAAAAGTGTTGGGGGATGGGGGATGAATTGAAAAGTAGGGAGAATAGGAACGAGAGCTTAATGGACACCAGGGAGAAGCTAAGGAGGTGCAGATGGAGGCGCTTTGTACAGTAATATAGAGACCTAATAGAACTATTGTGAGTTTGCGCCTTCAAACTGGGACAGGAAATGTAACATCAACAGTGCCCTCTAGATGTATTGACACCCTTGGGATAGATGAACAAACATGGCCATGAAAGAACGTCATTGTTTTTTATCAGCTTGATCTTTCACACAAAATGTGAGAGGAATTTAACCAATGAGGCAACATTTTTCAAAGTAGAAACTAATTCCCCCATGATCACTTGTTTGGTGTTACAAACAACAATTAGCAACAGTAATGTAAGCTGATAAACCATTCTTACATTTGTTTTGCTCTTTACAAATAACTTTTGTTGGAAAAGGTTTGGTACAACATTCTCATTCTTACATCAAGTCCTCGTGAAACTTTCTCTGTAAACTTTCATCATAGTGGTTTTTGACCTAAATTGGTTGTCAGTTTCCTGTGTGAATATTGTGATATGTGATAGATAAAAATGTATCAAATCTTTGCTTCAAGAACTCGTGTTTGTTCTCCACAGGTACTTGTTCCGGTGAACATTCTTTAGACTTTAGAATTTCATTAATACTGTTTTGTGTATTGTATATTACTAATGGAAAAAAAAGGTTTTTAATGAAAGCATTCATCAAACATTTGTGATGAATCATCAAAGAACCGCCCATCCCCCTCAACAAACACAAATGAAGATCGTTCTGCCTCTCCTCCACAATGAAATCCGTACACAAATGAAAATGTATACACATCAGTAAGTCCCTCTGGACAACATGAGATATCTTGGACATCACTGGCTCAATTTTAATCAAACTGATAAATAATGATGAGTCTTACTATAGAGATCTGGCATTTCAAAAGGACACTGATTGGACTGAAACAAATCATTTAAAATGCCAACTTTGCAAGGTCAACCCCTCACCCAATTTGACTTAGTTATTAAAATTGGTACACAGATTCCTCTTTCCTGACCCCAGAACGAATAATTAATGATTTTTTTGGATGTTACCAGCCTCAAGCCTAAGGGTTACCAGCACCTGTAGAGAGTGCTACAAAGGCAGTTAAGTCTGTGGAATCAGTCGTTGAAACAGCACAAATGTTTAGTGTGTTTGGTCTGAGCACATATTTATTTCTGCCAAATCATCTCAACAACTAACAGTTTATCATTAAAACATATTTCATTTTCCAATTCATTCTTAACTTCCAGAAGCATTCCAACAACCATCCATACACATACAGAAAGTCATTGGCTATATTATATTCACCATACAGATAATCTATTAAGATGAAAGCAGAAAAGTCAGGTGCAATTATCCTTTCAATAACTGTATGTAATGTAATATAATAACATGTCCTATGTAACTGTATAATCTTACATGTCCATTTTTCATTAACAGCATTTTAATTACCATTACGTACTAGACATTATTTATACAGTACTAATAATCGCTTCCATCAGGCATAGCAGCTTCTACTCACATTAGCTATTAACAGTGGCTCTGAAACGCGCGCCCCTATCACTAACTTTGCGCCAAAGTATCTTAACTTGTAGAGTGTAGCTTTTTAAAACTTTAACACCTTTTTGATATACACAATACTGTACATATTATCTGAATACAACACATAAACTTGTAAGACAAACCGAATAATCAAATACAAACTGGATGGCTCACGACTACTAGCACCATAAATGGCTAGCTTTCGCTTGATGGAAACATTATCGTTTCTTTCACGGTCAATAAAACTGTTTCCACTCCATTATTAACACATTGGTTTGCTGATTATCCTAACTAGTTCATGCAAATCACAACACAACTTTCACCCAAACGAAACCAAACGTCTTTTAAAGTAAATTTTACACACCTGTGAAGCAGTAGAGAAACCACACAATCTTTTAGTGCATTCGGTCTGAACACATTTGATTTCCGCGCAAATAAATAAAACTACAGTTTTGTAACTAACGCCAATTGTTAGAAAGGTGCACAATGTTAAAACAATAAGGGGGGGGGGGGCTTTAATAGAGGCCATTTTCTAACCCGCCTTATGGACTTAAACTGTATGACCAATTCACATAAACATGCACAATACTCGTAATGTCTAATTTATAGACAAAGAAAGCTCTACAGAATGTTATTCAGATTAGTTCCTAAAACAAAATGGCTGCCATTGCAGATATTTAAGGAGTACGTCGTAAAAACTCTACACATGCAAGCACATTGATTTAAGCACATTGATTTAGATCCCACGGCAGAGCGTACCAGGACCCAACAGAGAAGTATGCAGTGTCGTCGGTATGGATCATACAAGGGTGGTCAAGCCATTTCGGGATGAATACATGTCATATTCCCTCCAATTACACCGGAACTGTCCTATTTCCGTCTTTAATGTGCTGTGAATTGTTTTGTAAAACCACTTATCTACCACATTAATAATTAATTATCATGCCGGATACTTGAGCACATTGAGCATGTTCCACTCTAAAACTAGGTCTTGTGTTTTAGAGTGGAGCAGTCAATATCCACCTCCAACATAATCATCTGATTGAGTTTATGTGGCCACTTCTGATTCATTATAAAAGGCATGTATCAGCTAACGGTTTTCCATGGAAACTTGTAGACAATAGCACATATACTGTAAGTGTTTTTACTGGCTGCATGGATGTATGCTCCTAGAGAGTTGAACCCTCTTTATTTCAATAAAAATTGATTAGTCATTTAGTTGTTACTGCCAGCAAATTGTTCTGCCTTTAAAAGGTAAACTTGCCTATAATGGAAAAAAGTGGTATTCCTGGTGTAGCATCTGAATGGGGTGTCATTTGAGATGCAGTCCCACTATCCCTCTTTTTTACATTAAAAATTGAGTTAGAAAATGAATGAAAATAGACAAAGAAAAAAGAGAAAACAAAACAAGGCAAAGTGCATGTGATGCGAAGAAATTACTACCTCTCTTTCATCAGAGCTCAGGGCAGGAAATGTTGTGCTGTTAGAGAAGTAAATCGTGAAACATGTAAGCTGTTCCTTTATTGACCTCTGCTTAAATTCCTACACCCCTTTAAGCTTTTCAATTGTTCATATATACGGCACACAGTAGGGCTGGCACAGACCTCTGGGCTTTTAACAAATTGCACATTCTTCTTCAATGTCTAAAGTACTACGGGCTTCAATTACTTTAAGATCCATCCACTGCAAGAATATGGAAAACGATTCTGTGTTTTTATGGATGTTCAGTCTTGGAGTTTTTCCCCATCATTAAGATAGCTTGTGGGCTGAGCATCGGTCGAAAAATAAAATGAATAATACTCAATGAAAGGATCATTTTTCTTGCCATACTCTATGTTTCTTATTTAGTCTCTTCTCTCTCGCCTCTTTGTCCACCTCACTCTACAACTGTCTGTCATGTTGTCAAAGAGGAAACCTTGACCGTGACTCAAAGGGCTGAGTCAGATTTGGCCCTGGATTCAGTATTCACAGCCAACCACCCCTTCTGCCTCTTGCTACACCTCCATTCTGTTCTCCTATCCCACTTTGAATTCTCTGTTAGTGTTGCTCCACCATAATACCAGTTATATAAATCCACTTCGGAAAAAGCGGATAATGTTCTCCCCAAAGAGAATAGTAGTTGCTCAGACTTTGTTTGACTATGTTTGTGGGATTTTGATTTATGTATTCAGGTCCTGCAGCATGTGGTAAATATCTACAACGGATAATAACTATTTACCCCACTTGTACATTTATACATTATTGATCTACACAACGATTCTGCAATGTCAGAGTGAATACAGAATCCTACAAATGTCTACTAATGAAAAATGGTTTTCTCACGATTCATGCACTTTGTTTAGTCAAGCACAAATTAGACAAAGCAGCACAGCACATGTGTCATAACATATAACATACACTACCTGGGCTAAGTTATAACAGGTACACATATTTGAAAAGGTCTACCCCTGGCTCGGTCTTCCATATGCAAAAACCTCTGTAAACCTCACTCAAGCACTGAATTTTAAGGAAATACAAATTGGGCTTTTCGGAAAGTCCCATAAAGAAACATAGTGATTAGTAAATGTGTAAAAACAAAGCAGACATTAAGTATCTCTTTAAGTATTATCAAGTTAATTATTATACTATGGATCATGAATTAAACAGCTGCAGGGACAGGAAGGAAAATGCTCTGGAATTTCACAGAAACAAAGTTACCTTTCTGTGTGCCAACGCCCTCTCTCCCTAATTTAGAGCATGTTCACCTGTTTGTAATTGCTTATTACTGTTCCTCATCACTGTCCCTTTTCAACTGTCCCTAACAGTGTTCCTCACCACTGTCCCTATTTATGTTCCTTCTTTCCTTTCTGTCTTATTTGGTTTCCGCCCCAGTCCTGTTTGTTATGTTTGTTTCAGCTTTTGAATGCCTAAGTTGGTTTATTAAAAGTACTCTGTTTCTCCCTATAAGATGTCTCCTGCCTCCAGTGGCAATGTAACAACGTGAAGGAAAAAACCTGATGAACTAACTACAATGTAATGTCTCCACAGTAACAGGAAAACCTGCTTCAGTCTGCTTTAGTCCAGACTTTGGGAGAGGAATTCAGCTTTCAAGTGGACAATAACCAACAACAACAAGACTAAATCAATACCAAAGTGTTTTACCAAGAGTACATTAAATGTTCAAGTGTCAGAATTCCAGTTTTAAATTGCTAAATGTAACAGTTTACCACAATCCCTTATACCTTGAAAAAGCCTGGATAAGGATATGCATTAAATGATACAGAATATAGGTGTGCCATGCTATTTGAGACTTACCTAAGTACACTCACAGATTGAATCACGGCCAAAGGCGTTTCTAACATGTTTTTACTCAGGGAAGTGACAACTTACAGAATGAGAGTTTTATTTAGATGAATGAGACTTGTAGCCTGATTTGTATGAGAGATACATTTTTATAGTGTAATCAGGTGAAAATGCCAATTGTAAGTTACTTTCCGAAATAGCATGGGACAATTTTCAAATAGATACAGCCTACTGCACCTGAGGTCTAAAGGTGATTTCTCACTCAACGTGTGTGGAGTGGTATGACCGGTGACGTAGGATATATATATATATACTCTTCATTTTGTACTCTGGAAAAGAGTAAAAAAAGAGACCACTGCACTTTTTCTTTCCTTTCCAAAATGGTAGAGAAGGAAGGTTTTGAGTGAGTAACAGAAGGGTTAAAATTAATAGACCACTGCAAATGTAATGCTTCTGTTCCTCACTCAAAACTTTCCTTTAATTAGTTTTGGAAAGGAAATTAAAATTTGAAGTGGCCTCTTAATTCTGGAAAAAATTTAAAGAACACTCATGATTTTTCTTAAATCAGCACCTCTACATGTATTGCAGCCATTCCATTCCAGTGTGTGTTCAATTCCAACACTGGCACACCTCATTGAACGAGGTACAGATTAGGTGATTTGCCTGAACCAAATCTAATTTAACAAGGAAAAGTATAAAACCACTGCTGTGATCATCACTATTCTATTGCAACTGGACCAGCTGGATGGCAAAAACAGTGCAAGTAGTACCTCAATGGTAATATGAATAAAAAAGAACTATTCAGCATGACAAAGTATTTGGAAAAAAAAGCTTTGAGTGAGGAAAAGAAGGATTCAGTTCCTATACTGACAGAGGGATACAGGGAGCGTCAGGTTGCTTCCATCCTGACAATTTCAAAGATGGCGGTTCATACGTACAAGGTCAATAAACAGACATTGGACCCTGTCATGTCCAGCCCAATCTCCAGACCTGAACCCAATTGAAAACCTCAGGAATTTGATCAAAAGGATGATGGATGGTCACAAGCCATCTAACAAAGCCGAGCTACTTGATTTTTTTTGCCAGGAGTGACATAAAGTCAGCCAACAGCAATGTGACAGACTGGTGGAGAGCATGCCAAGACACAGGAAAGCTGTGATTAAAAATCATATTTATTTCTGAACTCTTCCTAAGTTATCACATTAGTTAGTACATTAGTATTTAGCTGTTTAAGAATTCTATGAATAGTAAAACCAGAGGAATTGATAAAAATTTTTTTTTTCTCTTTATTTTTTCCAGAGCTATATACATACACAGGGATGAACATTTTGTGAAGCACCTTAAAACATCTCATACTGGCACCTAACAAATTCTTCTATCACCATCATTAGCACTTGTTTGACGGAGAGTGCCATGTTAGTTAAACAACACAGTGAGTTTTTATGTCTTCCACTTCAGGCCAAAGCACTGTGCACGTGTTGTTTCTGTTGATGTTCCTCTGGAGCAGGGGGAATTCTCATTACTAGTGTGAAGACAGCATTGTATTTACATGTTAAGTAAATGGTATTCAAAATAAATTGGTGTCACAATCATTTAAATCATTGTCATTTGAAATAAGAAAATGACAATTTCAAGTAGGAAAAGTAGAATATCTGACATCAGGTGTTATGTTTTTATCATAGCAGTAAAATACATTTCAATCACACTGTAATGCAAACGTTTATAAACAATCTGAGACTGTGAACACTAATCCACCATATATGTGCAAGACATCAGTTCTGTACAAGGTCCAACACAACATATTGCCTGAATCACTAACTATTCAAAAAACACAAATACACAGAGCCAACACAGGGTTGACAAAGTATTTTAGAGGGAACGAGAGAGAGATATCATGTGTATCTGTGTATCTCTGTGTGTTTGCGTGTGTATGTGTGTGTGTGCGCGTGGTGCGATTGTGTGTGTGAATATGAGTGAGTTTGGTCTTTAAGGAGCACTGGTGCCTTGTTGTGATGAATTATGCAGAGCTAAAATGAGCCCTATTCCCATTGTTCCCCTCTAAGAACTACAACACTCCGCAACACAACACAACAGAGAGGCCTTGAGAGCAGCGCTGGGCTGCCTGACTGCAGCTGGGTGGATGACAGATGCAGAAAGAAGGGGGGGAGTTGACATGGAGGAAGAGAAGCAGGGGAGGGAGGGAGGGAGGGTGGGTAGATGCTTGCAGATAAGAGGTAGCAAGGCATTTCTCTGATGAATGTTTTCAGACTAACACAACCCAAAATGTAGTGTGTGCTTCTCCTGTTGGAACGTGGTATTCACAGCGGTTGTGTTCTATAATGCATTAATCTATATTTAGTAACTGTTGCATTTTGCTCGTGGAATACTAGTCCACATGAGCAAAACCAGAACATCTGATTTAGCTTCTGAAGTAGCTGCTGACTGGCAATATAACTAGGGAATCAGCAGAGCTGGGCATACAACCGTTAATCCGTCACTCGTTAATTAACTGAATTAACATTTTCATTTATGATTTAACCTTTAAGTTAACTGTGAAAATCATTATCAGAGTAATTCACTTCTGTTAAATTTAACCCCGTTACCTCAAGTCAACTAACACAAAAACGTCATTGATATACTTTTTAATTCAAGAGTGAAAAAACCCTCGGGAGCCCTCGTATTACTTGCTAGCAGCTATCTGTATGTTGTTAACATCATCTGGGATTGGCCAACAAAGAATGTCTCTCTAGTATATGTGAACTGGATTGGCTATTCATTTTTATGCTGGGACAAGACCTTCCAAAAACGGAGTTACTCAAATATCACTTTACCTTGCCTCGCCATGACGATAACCCCCCAAAAAGGCTTTTTTACACATTGTAAACCTTTATCGCTAACTTCTGTTACAGTTTTTACGATTTAACTGGTTTACGGTTGTCAAAGTTAACTTTTTGGTGAACGGCTTAATGATTAACAAAGTAAACTTTTTGGTGAACGTCTTAATAGTTAACAAAGTTAACTTTTTGATTAACAGTGCCCAGCAAGGGAAATCAGTAAAATGTCATTGTCCTGAAGGGATTTTACAGTAATGCAATACAATTGCATTACATGTACATAGCAACACATCACTTTCAAATCCCATTGCTCTGTCAACAATTCCAGGCAAATCAACCATTTATTCAAGTTCCCATCTCTCCATTATAGTAATATAAAAATGTTTTGACTTCAATAGCAGCACTACTAACCGTTTCATTTCTCCTTCAGATGAATCAATACGTGAGCACAACGGAAGGTGTTTGTAATCAGGCTGAGACTGAATATGTCATCAGTATGAAATTGGATGTATTCCCTTGGCTGTGTTCTATCTGGTAGATGCCATATTGTATTCCCCAGCCTTGGTGCGTTGTGTTTCTATGTGTGTGACACAGGTGGCTGGTGGTACTGTAATTGGGGAGGACAGGCTCATTGTAATGACTGGAACAGAATAGATGTAATAATGCCGTTCCATTCACTCATATGCCAGCTCTCCTCCCCCCCAACAGCCTCAAGGGTTCCAGGCTTTAACATTTGGAAATCATGAAATGCTTGGGCATTGGCTCCCAAGCAATGCAGTTGGCTTGTTAAAGTGACTAACATCTGCCATAAAACAAAAAGTTCTAATAGAAATGCCCAAATATTCCAAACGGACCAGTCGATAAACCAAATGGGAATATGTGTGCATATACCAATCCAAGTAGCGCACTCCAAAAATCCAATAAAAAGGTAATGAAGTGGAAAGTGACCAGTGTTAAGCGTCCATGTTCACAACGTTTATTGGAAAGCAGCATGGACTGAATGTGGGTGTGTGTGTGTATATGTATGCCCATGGAGAGTCGGGGCGATTGAGTGTTTGCGTGGTGGGTCTGCACTCAGGACTGCTTTAACACGGCTTTAAAGGACATCCTAAAAGAAATCTATACCAGGTCCGGTCAGACGGAGGCCCTACACATCATCAGGGACCCCAGTCACCCAAGCTACAGACGATCCTCTATATTAGCAAGATCACGTCCATTCGAATGAATTTGCCACAGGGACTCAGATCAAGTTCTAGAGAAATCTCAAGGACAATCAAATGACACAGGATTTATCTGAACTCAATTTGGATTGGAATGGCGAAGGGTCTGAATACTTATTTACAGTTTTTCATTTTAATAAATTTGACACAAATTTCAGATTTAATTAGGATAGTCACTCTGGGATTTCATTTTGGGGTATAGTTGCTAGAAGACAGTTTTTATTTAATGAATTATCCATATCCAAGCCAAAAAAACAAAGTAGATACAAATGTAAAATGTTTGTTTCAATTTTGATGCAGTATGATTCAGTTTCAATTTCATACTGATCATAAAGGTAAAATGGAAAATCCATGTATGCTCAGGTATGTAAACTCTTAAGACGATTGATCCGGCAATAGGTGTTTCAATTGGTTTTGCCGGCCAAGAAAAGCGAATGTCTCTTTCTGAGTGAGTGATTGACTACCCCTTGTTAAATGGCGTAATGGTGAGAGATGCGGACTATCATGCAGGGGACCAGTGTTCGGGCCTTGCCATAGTCAGAACAAATTATGCATTAGGATTTTTTCAGGATAGACAACAACTTTGCTGGCCGCAACCTTCAGTAGCTATGTTATAGTAATCCTATAATAAAACTGTTAATGGTTATATTGTGACTATTTCTAGTGAATTTTTAAAATACACATCTGTGCATGCTTTTTTGGATCATACAGATCACAACCCTTGGGCAGTAAAAGAGGAGAGGTTTCCACAATTCTCTTGTCTTTTCACTTGACGAAAAAGTCAATTATCATCGCCTATAGTAATCGTTATTGTATCAATGTCATTCATGAATGAAAGAGAAACAAATGTTGTAGTGTCATGAAATGCAATAGCTTTGGCAGTGTAAAATTCATCTTCAGTCTTGCTCGCAAATGCTCAATTCTTATGACTATTCCAAGTAATATGTTAATAGATAGGCCTACAAGTAAGCCTATCTCTGGCTAATAAGCTGTTAAAACAACCAGTGGCAAAAGTCATACAGTTCATCGATGCTATTTATGGTGGAAGTAAATGTTGTTGGAAGAAACGTTTGATCCGATGTTGAGATGCTATACCGACACTCAGCATTTGTATGCCCTGTTGGTGTAATGGTTAAAGACACAGTCTGTCACATCGGAGAACCAGGTTCAAAGCCTGCAACCGCAACAATATTCTTCCCTTCTAATCTTGGGCCAGCCAAACTAGAGTTGCCTTTTTCCAATTATTGTTCCTAATTGTCTTCTGATGTCTCTTAATATGAAAGTAATCCCAAAGTAATCAGATTACCTTGCTGAGTTTGAGTAATCTTAATGTTATGTTACTAGTAGGTTTTAGACAGGCAACTTATAACTGTAACATTTTATTATTCTGATGCAGTACCAAAATGTAACTGAAAGACAGAAAATGCATGCTTATTTCCTACACAAACATTGCTTAACTGATTTAACTGTGAACATTAACATGACCAGTCTAAATTACATAGTTTATGGTCCACAGCTTACTGTTTTCATATTGACATCCCTACATTTAAAAGGTTGAAAAACAGAAGGGAGGGGGCGTCTGTGTGGTGAGAAGGCACAGGACTATACAAGCCTAACCTCCAAGCTTCTGACCTCTTATCTCCAGTGAAAACATTATAAAATAGGTTACATGGACACAGCAGAAAATTACCAGCTCAAACGAGACAAGAAGAGGGAAATTCATGGATGCTGAAAAGTATTGGTCTTAAACAAACTGCAACACTTAGCAATTGGAATAATAGGCTATAAATTGTATACACTGAATTCCAAAGTATTTGAAAAGTGACCCTTGTTTAGACATTTGTACTGCAGCACTTTGGATTTGAAATGTACACAGTGTACAGTATATGGTATTAAAATTCAGACTTCATTAGGCAGTATTCTTATTCATATCAGATGAAAGGTTTAGAAATTAGATCATGCTAAAGGAGGACTGCAGAGTGATTAGTTTAAAGGCGTCATCTTGTAAAGATCTAGTAAAGGTTGTCTACCTTGTTAGTGGAAGTGGACCAGGAGGCCAAAAGTGGAGAGGTGAAAATGAATGACTCTATGGTACTCTAAACTTTTCTATGAGTGAAAAAACAAGAAACAAGTGTAATTCGATAGCGGCTTCAGTACTCCAGACAGTACAATACACCCAGCAGTGTAGTGGGCCAGTCAGAACCAGGTCAGGCTCAAATTACATCCTCCAAAAACACACCTAGCATGTCGAAGCTTGAAGCTCTTGATCCAGTGACCTTATAGTGTTTTTCCTTCTGTCTTCTGAATGTCCAAAATCAGCTCCAACATGTTTTTCCCTAAACTACTGGAGTGTTTGTTGACCTGGTACCTCTCTGCCATGATCAATCTCAGTGTAGTTTGACCTCAGGCCAAACACGGCTGGGTTCTATCTCAGTGTAGTTTGACCTCAGACCAAACATGGCTGGGTTCTATCCCAGTGTACTTTGACCTCAGGCCCAACACGGCTGGGTTCTATCTCAGTGTAGTTTGACCTCAGGCCTAACTTGGCTGGGTTCTATCTCAGTGTTGTTTGACCTCAGGCCTAACACGGCTGGGTTCTATCTCAGTGTAGTTTGACCTCAGACCAAACATGGCTGGGTTCTATCTCAGTGTACTTTGACCACAGGCCTAACACGGCTGGATTCTATCCCAGTGTACTTTGACCTCAGACCAAACATGGCTGGGTTCTCAGTATAGATGATGATTGAGTGGAAGTCATACATGCCCAGTTAGTCATGGGTGAACTGGGAGTGTAGGAGGGAGGCCGAGCATGTACACCTGGGGAAGCTGAGCATGTACACCTGGGGGAGGCTGAGCATGTACACCTGGGGAGGCTGAGCATGTACACCTGGGGGAGGCTGAGCATGTACACCTGGGGAGGCTGAGCATGTATACCTGGGGGAGGCTGAGCATGTACACCTGGGGGAGGCTGAGCATGTACACCTGGGGAGGCTGAGCATGTACACCTGGGGGAGGCTGAGCATGTACACCTGGGGAGGCTGAGCATGTACACCTGGGGGAGGCTGAGCATGTACACCTGGGGAGGCTGAGCATGTACACCTGGGGAGGCTGTGCATGTACCCCTGGGGGACAGGGCTGAGAATCTACCCCTGAGGGGCAGGTCTGAGTAGGTACCCCTGGGGGACAGGGCTAAGAATGTTACTCCGGGTGCCCGCAGTTTGAGGGTCATTGAAGTGTTGGTGGAGTCCTTTGTGGCTCTGTTTGAGCAATATATGATGTTGTCATTGACCATCCTCCCAGGTTTGACTTTCAGGTTTTAACTGCAATAAGCATAAAAATGCTTACCATGCAATTCTTTCTTTCTTTGCAGTTTTTCACTCCACAGTGCTGAACAAGAGACAGAGTGACTAACCAATAAAATACAATAGCAGCAGTGATGTTATAATAATAACATCTATTGCAAAAAGTTATTGGAGGTTGTATACATAATTATTTACACTGAGTATGTATAGCTGTACATTCAGCAGTCTGATGGCTTGTGGGTCAAAGCTGTCTTATCACCTTTCAGTACGAGACCCAATGCTCCGGGTTAATATGCTTGAAAGTCTAATGCTCATGTTGGCCACATTCTTCTCAAGTCTGACCCCTAGATCCCTGACTCATAGTTGTCCTTATACTGACTTTTGCCCCTGACTGCTTTGTAATGCTCAAAGGTGGCCCGATTGGAACCAAACCAGGCCTTCCAGAACTTTACATAATCTTTATGCATTGTCACAACAGTCTGTGGTGTGTTTGATGCCGAGATGGATTGGCTCTTAAAAACAACACCGAGCCATCTATTGATCTGAAACAGGCTGTTCCAGAGAATCATGTAAAATCCTTTACCAGACATTTTTATTATAAAATATTATATATTTATAGTTTTTATTATAAAAGAAACGTTTCTCCAAAGGGGTCTTTGGGTCCTGTCAGGCAGGGCTGCTCCACCCTGTTCCTGGTGAGCTACCAGTCGTTTTCTACCTCAAATTTAGCACATGCAGTACATATCTCGGTGGGGTTGGAGAGAGAACCTCCAGGACCGTAGATCACCAGGATCAGGTTGGGCAGCCATGCTGTTCGTAATCAGAACAACAACATGTTTTTGAAAGCATGATCAGTGTGTAGCCTGAGTAAGACTTTAGAAAACACTTTGAAAACAGAATGAGAGCAGAAATGGAAAGATAGTTAAGCTTCGGGATTTAGGTAATCTTGAAACTAATTTTGTTCCAAACCAGCTTAGGAGCTTTTACTGGCAAGTCAATTAGTTTTAGGCTCATGTGCTCATATCGAGAAGCCTATTTGAGGTACAGGGAATAGTTACAAGCATGTGGGTCTGCATTAGCAGGGATTCCCAGTGAAATGAGTGCAGCTGGTGTTTTATTTTTGAACAGGAACTACTCTTTTTTGGCAACCCTGGATAGAGCCTCAAATGCAGTCACAGAATCCCGAGCTGCAAGAACACAGGAAATGCATTACCTTAAGATCTGTAGTTCTGATGTTGGCCTACGATGTCTCGTACTTTCCGTCACGCAAGCATGCGGAATGTCACACCACGCAGATCAATGTTAGGTACACCTCTCTGTTACACAATAGACTCGTCGACACACACACACACACACACACACACACACACACACACACACACACACACACACACACACACACACA
>JACXGJ010002365.1:38123-67137 GCA_016801105.1 Esox niger | reverse complement strand
TATATATATATATCCTAAATTAATTAATGTAGTTTAAAACTCTATAAGTTATATATATATATCCTAAATTAATTAATTTAGTTTAAAACTCTATAAGTTATATATATATATCCTAAATTAATTAATGTAGTTTAAAACTCTATAAGTTATATATATATATCCTAAATTAATTAATTTAGTTTAAAACTCTATAAGTTATATATATATATATCCTAAATTAATTAATTTAGTTTAAAACTCTATAACTCTCATAAAAAAATTGTAAACAATGCACTAAATTTCAGTTATAACAGTAATTATATATGTAACGTGTTGGCTAGGCCTACATTGTCATAAAATATTTATATTATAATAAAAATATTAAATATATATTTTTTTTAAAAAATAGGCGTCAATGATCAAAACCAGTCCTTGCATATGTGCTTATTTCACATACAGAGAAACGTATAACCAGACATTTTCCAACTCTGGACTACAACTACCAGCAGGATAAGCAACTCTCATTTTGGCGCGGTCCGCGTGAACTTCGGCCATCTTGCTTTGGCGAGGTCGAGCTCTTTCAAACTAGAATAGCTACATTTGTATGGTCTGGCTATAGACTGCTGACTTATAATTAAACACGCACGATTAGGTTGTACAGCACCTAAACCGCTTTTGCCACCTAAAACAATTAGTGTGTGGCGATCGGACATTGGAAAAACAAACAATCGTGGTAACATTGCAGAGTGGAGTAAAACTTAGAGAATCATGGCCACTGCAACCCCAAGCCGCGCGGCGTCTGCTGGAACCCCGCTTTCACCGACTAGGATCTCGCGCCTCCAGGAAAAGCAAGACCTGCAGCACTTGAATGATAGGCTTGCCGTTTACATCGACCGAGTTCGGTCACTAGAACTTGAAAATGACCGGCTCATGGTTAAGGTCTCCGAGAAGGAGGAAGTCACCACACGCGAGGTAATTGAATCATTCAAATGTATCGGTTCCATGCTCCATGCTGCTACAGTTGTTAACCATCGAGTAACTAACCGAATAACGACATTGTTGTACTGTTTTAAGTTACTTAAAATTAACTGCAGTCAGTGGTAACGAACAAAAAGATGGCTAACCATTTATCACAACAATCTCGTAAAATCAGACTGGTTCGTTTACACGACACAGTACTAGTAACTAACTGGAGGGCCTACGACAGTTTCCACATTTTAACGAACAGTTTATTTGTTAGAAGGTACGGTACTACTGGCAAATGTATGGCTATATTTCAATATCGCGAGCCTGGACTGAAATAACATTGTAGCTGCAGGGCAGATTCTGCTTGTATCCAAAGCGACTTATCGCACGGTACTATGTTACTAACTAGCTCTCAATCGAAAGAAATACATTCTGATATTTCTGAAACTAATGTCATAGAACGACGTGTCGTGACAACTAAAGGTATTTGTGGAATCGTTGGTTCATTTGTAGGAAACGGGAAATGTAGCCGTGTGTTGTGCGTTCGTGCACCATTTAAACTTAAACTTCATGAACCTAGAACATATATACATTTCACCTGACTAAGGTCTGTATTTTGGCCCAAAGTTTTTCGCAAACGGAATATTCGTCAAATAGCTAACTATCGAACAACAAACTAACCATTACCAGTCCAGTTTGCATGTGAGTTATAACTTATTGTGTGTGTTCGAATCTCCCGCGAGTATTATTTTGGAGCGGAACATGGTTCTTTTGTTTAAACAGAAAATAACGTAGCAAGTTCAATACGCTTTATTTTCACGATAGTCATTTTCACATCAAGTTCACAGTTGAATATATTCTGTGAACTAACCAGACGTGGCTCTAACCAGGTGGCTTTGATGTAACCCAGATGGTTTTTTGCACAACCATTTCCCCCCAATGTCTGATGTCATTGTTCGTTCAATCGACATTTTCTGTTCCTATTACATAGGAATGTGTACAGTATGTGACATGGGTCATGGTTTGGAGTGGTAGAGGGTTGGGCGGCTAGTCTGATTATTTGACTCCACTGTTTCAATTAGAAATTGTGATTTACTTTATCAAGATTTATTACATAAGTGATGGATATTTCACAATATAGTTGCCCCCACAACTTTTCAGTGCTAGACTTCACCGACATGCTTTCTAAGTTACCATATAAGCCAGTATATATACTACCATTACATTCCATCGCAGTTACATAGTGTTTATATAGGAAATCTCACCCTCTAGAAGTTTTTCACTTGCTCTCTTTCTGCTGAACAGACCGAGGAATGGGATTATTGTGTGTGGATTTAAGCCAAGTTGTAAAGCGACCCAGCCCTCTTTCCAACAAGAGCAGTGGCCAACGTGTGTTTGTTGTTCAATGTGTGGTTGTTGTTCAGATGTGTTGGGCTGCAGGCTCAGTGCAGAATAAAAGGGCCAGATGGGAGTTGCCCATGTGTGTTATTTTCAACATTTTGTATCTCTGGGTTTCTCCAAACCTTTTCATTATATAGTGTAATTAAGTTTTGAACACATTTTCAGTTATAAACGTTTCTTTCGCGAGATAATATAGGAAATGGCTCAGTGTTGTGCCACAGCTGCCAGACAATAAGGCATTTAATTTTGGGGACTTGCATCCTTTGAGAAATGTGTAATTTTGGTAGATTCTGTTGAAGTGTATTATCACCTATTATGCATGTTGGGATTTTATAAAATCTCCTGTGTTTTTTTCATAGCTCTTTTGCTATTATTTATCAACAGTGCCAATAATTTGGAACAGATGGGTTAAAATTAAGAAGTCACAGCAAATAGACTTAGACTGTTAATAGACTGTTCCTCACTCAAAACCTTCCTTTAGAATGTTTTACTTGATCTCTGACATGGAGAATATATTTTATTATGAAGAAAGTACCTTGTTAGCACAATCTTTCAAGCACACACAGTTACAGAAATGTGAAGCCAGCCACGCCCGCTAATCATGTATGAGGAAATGATGCTGCCGTGGAATGCTGTAAATTAATGCCTGCCCACTGGACACTGTTCATGTGACTGACTGTGTGTTCTCCCCTCTCTGGACCAGGTGACTGGGATTAAGACTCTGTATGAGGCAGAGCTAGCAGATGCACGCCGTGTCTTGGATGAGACGGCCAGGGAGAGGGCGAGGCTACAGATAGACCTGGGGAAGGCTAACTCTGAGCTGGAGGAGGTGACCAGGAAGTGAGTTATAGTAATGCACAGGCTGGAAAACTGATCAGAATCAACCTATAATTACAAGCCTTGTAAAACTAAATGCCATAGGAACCACTTACTGTTTTTTGCAGGTGCAACTTTAGGTGTATTAGGGTAATTACGTAACCAGTTACAGTACGCTTTCTGTCATGTAAGTGAATGGATTTAAAATTAGATGAGTGCTCCTACTTTCTCCTACTTCTACAATAGGCCATGTAAACATAGCTTGGTAAACTCTGATATGACAGTAAAATACAATTTTACAAAGCAGATTTCATAACTATTACCCAGCTTATTGGATACTCATTTCACCTCTGTGTGCTCATATTGCACATATTTCCATTACATAGTTTTTAAAAGAAGCAAATTAGATTTTTTTGTCTTAGAAGTGCAGTACATAAAAACATAGCAAATGGTAGAGGGCAGACAATTTACAAGTATTTATCAGTATTACGTATATGTATATTACAAGTGGACTTTATAGATGAGCAATGAGGCAAATGCAGTACAAATGGCAATACTAAAATATGCAATTTAGGCAAATTGTTGAGGGCAGCGATGTATATAAGTATTCTAAATGGCATTCTAGATGTGCAGTTGTGGCAAATTGAAAGCGTTAGGTAGCATGAGATGGAATGCAGAGATGGCAGCAATGCGATCCCCTGGGGAGACATGTGTATGTAACAACTAAGTTCAATAGCAGTTCTAAATGTGCAAAGAGGTGCATGCGCAACAGAAATGCACAGATTGCAGCAGTGTGTTTCCCAAGTCAGACACGTACCTGTTACAGAGGAATATGTCCATTATCAGACTTTGCAAGGCTGTGTCAGTGTAGTACAAAGGGAGTAGTGCAATGTGGTCTCTCAGAGGCAAGGGGTATGGTTAGTGATGGGTTCAGACTTCTCTGGGTCACAGAGTTTAGAAGGGTTTACAGTTGATGAAAATAAACAGTTCCTGAGCCTGCTTGTGCAGGAACGAAGAGACCTCTTCCACCTGCCTCATTGTAGGAGGGCAAACAGTTTGTGGGATGGATGTGAAGGGTCCCTGATCAGTGCAGACTCGGCCTACACTGGAAGTTTGCGATGGTTTAAAGCTCGACACCAGTGATGTGGTGGGCGGTTTGCCTTCCCCAACAGAGCAACTGCTAAACCACCCTGTGCCACAGTTGCTAAAAGTGCTAATGAACGAGAATAGGTATTTATGCTGTCAAATAAAAAGATTGGAGCTATTTTTGTAATCATATGATTAAGTTATTTTAGTGAACCTGTGATTCGTGACTATTAAAATAAAAATAATTTTCTTAGTCGATTTCATGCTAGCCTTGGATTGGTGTCTCCCTGAATCCGATGACCTTCACTAACGTTCAAAGTTTGGGTGACTTAGAAATGTCCTAGTTTTTGGTAGAAAAGCTGTTTTTTTTATCTATTCAAATAACATCAAATTGTTCTGAAATGCAGTGTAGACATTGTTAGTGTTGTTCAATGACTACTGTAGTTGGAAATGCCAGATTTTATTTAGGGAATATCTACATGGGTGTACAGAGGCCCATTATTAGCAACCATCACTCCTGTGTTCCAATGGCACAATGTGTTTGTTAATCCAAGTTGATCATTTTTAAAGGCTAATCGATTACAGACTCAAAATGAACAGATACAAAGAACTTCCTCCTGAAACTCGTCAGTCTATTCTTGTTCTGGAAAATGAAGTCTATTCTATGTGAAAAACTGACAAGAAACTGAAGATCTCCTAAAATGCTGTGTAGTACTCCCTTCATAGAACAGCACAAACTGGCTCTAACCAGAATTGAAAGAGTGGCATGCCCCACTGCACAACTGAGTGACGAGGGCAAATACATTAGTGTATAGTCTGAGAAAGCGACTTACCTGGCAGGTTGTAAATGGTCCTCGCAAAACTCTTGTCTCGGTGTCAACAGGGATGAGGCTTCTTCTTTGCCGCTCTGCCTAGAAGTCCAGCATCCTCTGTAATAAACAATTAAAGCGTTACTTCACTAACCCTAACTTTAGGGGTAGATGAGAACTCTGGTCTTGTGCGAGGCAGTTATATTAACTACAAATTCAACCTAATGTTAGTGTAAGCCTGGTTTACTCTATTTTCAAGCTGATCCGGTTTGCCTTGTGATCAGATTTTAGGTTGGGTTTTATAGCCATGCTGTTTTTAAGGTGTATTATTTCAGTTTTCAATGCTTAATAATGTTGGTTCATCAGGACAGTGCTGGTGTTGATTGTTTTTATGGTTGATAAGGAACACTTAGGTTGCCAGGAAGTAAGCTGCACTTTAGAAACTAACTTGCTGGTTCATCACAACCACTGAATGAATGTGTCTTGAGGTCTCACTGATCTTTAAATGAGTCAGGAAATTAATGGATAGCTATACCGTTGACTGTTCCTGTTTTTAGTTGGCTGCTACTGGTGACCACAACATTTAAGTATTAAGTGGGTAGATTTGTTGTCAGCGATGTCAGGTGCCCTTTCTCATTCCTTTGGGTTAGAGACAAGATAGTATTTGTTTCTAATGGGTATATTGGAAAAAAAATACTTTTACGGTGTATTGAACAAGCCATAGACTTCTTCACATGAGTGTAAATGCAAAAGTAGGCCCCCTGGAAAGTAGTTTTTTTCTTGTATAATTGTATCAACGTCCAGCCACACAAATTGCATTACCTTAATGAATTAATCACACCCCAAAAAATAATTTTGAACCCAATTAAAATCAGCCAAAATTGAATATCCTCATGGACGTTTCTAAGAACCCTAGGCTAACGTCAATGTATCTAAAGGTCACTCTGGTCACAATATCAGTGCACGAGTCCACAGCCCGAAAGAGACTAACAAAACTTGACTTACATGGGATCTCAAGAAGGACAAAGCCTATGCTCTCATAATATCACCTGCAAGAATTCAGGACATCATAGACAATTATTACAAGACTGCACGCTGTCATTGATGGTGAAGGTGTCAATACACAGTATTAAGAACTATGGGTATGCAGACTTTTTTTCTTTGTTGCCATGTTTTGTTTTATCTTTGCCATTCTGTTATGACCTACAGTTGAATGTGAATCCCATAAGAAATAACGTTTGGCTGCTCACTCATGTTTTCTTTGCAAATGATACATATTACAAATTCTCCAAGGGTATGCAAGCATTGAGCACATCTATAAATGCACAAATTGCAGATATACAGTAGGGAGAACAAGTATTTGATACACTGCTGATTTTGCAGGTTTTCCTACTTACAAAGCACGTGGAGGTCTGTAATTTTTATCATAGGTACACTTCAACTGTGAGAGACTGAATCCAGAAAATCACATTATGTGATTTTTTTTTTAAAAATTAATTTGCATTTTATTGCATGACATAAGTATTTGGTCACCTACCAACCAGTAAGAATTTTAGCTCTCACAGACCTGTTCGTTTTTCTAACAGGTCTGAAGCCCTCCTGTTCTTCACTCATGTCCTGTATTAACTGCAACTGTTTGAACTCGATACCTGTATGAAAGACACCTGTCCACACACTCAGACTCCAACCTCTCCACAATGGCCATGACCTGAGAGCAGTGTAAGGACATCAGGGATAAAATTGTAGACCTGCACAAGGCTGGGGTGGGCTACAAGACAAGAGGCAATTTAAACCATACAGACGCATGAACAACAGAAATAAGAGAAAATGCAGAATAAACATAAATAGTACATTACTCCGTAGTAATACAAATGTAACCCAATATTATATATTCATTTTTAGATAAAATTTGATTGTATGCACTTAATGTAGGAGGGCCATTGTTTTGGTGCATGTCAGCTTAGCTCACAGACAGGTGGCCTGATATTCTACTGTAGAGGTCTGATTAAGAGCAGAATTCATGCTTCTTTCAAAGGCAAGTTGTCTGATATACAGTGGGGCACAAAATTATTTAGTCAGCCACCAATTGTGCAAGTTCTCCCACTTAAAAAGATGAGAGGCCTGTAATTTTCATCATAGATACACTTCAACTATGAGAGACAAAATGAGAGAAAAAATTCCAGAGAATCACATTGTAGGTTTTTTAATGAATTTATTGGTAAATTCCTCAGTAAAATAAGTATTTGGTCACCTACAAACAAGCAAGATTTCTGGCTCTCACAGACCTTTAACAACTTCTTTAAGAGGCTCCTCTGTCCTCTACTCGTTACCTGTATTAATGGCACCTGTTTGAACTTGTTATCAGTATAAAAGACACCTGTCCACGACCTCAAACAGTCACACTCCAAACTCCACTATGGCCAAGACCAAAGAGCTGTCAACGGACACCAGGAACAAAATTGTAGACCTGCAACAGGCTGTGAAGACTGAATCTGCAATAGGTAAGCATCTTGGTGTGAAGAAATCAACTGTGGGAGCAATTCTAAGAAAATGGAAGACATACAAGACCACTGATAATCTCCCTCGATCCGGGGCTCCACGCAAGATCTCACCCTGTGGGGTCAAAATGATCACAAGAACAGTGAGCAAAAATCCCAGAACCACACGGGGGGAGCTAGTGAATAACCTGCAGAGAGCTGGGACCAAAGTAACAAAGGCTACCATCAGTAACACACTACACCGCCAGGGACTCAAATCCTGCAGTGCCAGACGTGTCCCCCTGCTTAAGCCAGTACATGTCCAGGCCCGTCTGAGGTTTGCTAGAGAGCATTTGGATGACCCAGAAGAGGATTGGGAGAATGTCATATGGTCAGATGAAACCAAAATAACTTTTTGGTAAAAACTCAACTCGTCGTGTTTGGAGGAGAAAGAATTCTGAGTTGCATCAAAAGAACACCATATCTACTGTGAAGCATGGGGGTAGAAACATCATTTTTGGGGCTGTTTTTCTGACCAGGACGACTGATCAAACGGACCAGGACGACTGATCCGTGTAAAGGAAAGAATGAATGGGGCCATGTATCGTGAGATTTTGAGTGAACCTCCTCCCATCAGCAAGGGCATTGAAAATGAAACGTGGCTGGGTCTTTCAGCATGACAATGATCCCAGACACACCACCTGGGCAACAAAGGAGTGGCTTCGTAAGAAGCATTTCAAGGTCCTGGAGTGGCTTAGCCAGTCACCAGATCTCAACCCCATAGACAATCTTTCGAGGGAGTTGAAAGTCTGTGTTGCCCAGCGACAACCCCAAAACATCACTGCTCAAGAGGAGATCTGCATGGAGGAATGGGCCAAAATACCAGCAACACTGTGTGAAAACCTTGTGAAGACTTACAGAAAACGTTTGACCTCTGTCATTGCCAACAAAGGGTATATAACGAAATATTGAGATTAACTTTTGTTATTGACCAAATACTTATTTTCCACCATTATTTACCAATAAATTCATTAAAATCCTACATGTGATTTTCTGGACTTTATTTTCTCATTTTGTCTCTCATAGTTAAGGTGCGCCAATGATGAAAATGACAGGCCTCATCTTTTTAAGTGGGAGAACTTGCCCAGTTGGTGGCTGACTAAATACTTTTTTGCCCCACTGTAATTGGAGGAGGCCATTATCTTTTTCACCACTGGATATTGTATGGTTGATTTATACCGAACACTCCAAACAAATGGAAAAATAGCACCCAACTTTATTCTTTATCTTCGACATCCACGATATATAACTACAACCCACAAAGGTGTGTGCATATTTATTGTGAAACACTGTGCCAGAATGCAGAAAATCAGACGAGGATAATCATTTTTCACAGCACTGAATGTTGCCCTTATGGAAATGCTTATTTTCTTACCATCGCTCTTTTCCATCTCATTAGCCTGAAGAAGAAAGATGGTGATCTGGCTCTGGCCATGGCTCGTGCTAAGGACCTGGAGGCTCAGTTCAACAGGAGTGAAGCTGACCTGGCGTCTGCTCTCAGTGAGAACGGAAACCTGGCTGCCGAGGTGGCCGATCTGAAGGCCCAGCTAGCCAAGGTGTCTACACCTTTATGGTTTTAATCAAGCTTCACTCATAAGTGTCTAATTAAAAGGTCTGAACATTTAGTCGCTGAACAAGTCCTAGGACGGATCCAGTAGTTTTAGAATTGTAGCAGGGCTTTAGTTACCTGACACAAAAAACACTTGTATGAACAGGTTCTGCATGTTTACCTAAAAGAATCTTCTCGGTAGTTGTAGCCTAGTTGGGTCCATATCTGGGATTAATGTTTTAGTCAAACCTTTGGTAAGTAACAATCTGGTTTTACTATTATGTTTGTCTTTTCGGTTTGTTCACCAGGTTGAACACCAACAGTAGGTGGCACACTAATATTCCTTTTAAAAGTTGGCGGAGACGGTGGTTTGTTACATAACTGCCATGGATATATTTGGCTTTATATAGTACATCGGAACAACCAAATGTTATTTGATTTGCGTGGTGTGTAAAGTGAGGGTTATTTGTAAAGGTTCCCATCTGCAGACTGGTCTTAGACACTCATATTGCTTCAAGATTAAGATACAGACAGCACACAAGCCTTGCCTCTTACTTTGTTTGTTGTGTCTCCAGGCTGAAGATGCCCACGCAGTGGCTAAGAAACAGCTGGAGGCTGAGACTCTGATGCGGGTGGATCTGGAGAATCGCTGTCAAAGCTTGACAGAGGAGCTGCAGTTCAGGAAGAGCATGTTTGAAGAGGTGGGTTTACGGATTATCAAATATATAATACTAGTTTCTCATTTGTCAGTATAGTTTATGTAGAATATTCAGCGACTCGTCCTCCAATCAACATTTCTTTTGAATAAATACATTCACTTGGGGCATATTTACAAATATTACATATCCCATCAATTAATGTTTCTGATGTAGTCTTATGGGAACAGAGGCATCTGAGATTGATTACTTCTGTGGACAAATCCTGCATCATCAACCAATTACAAATATTGATGTAGGCAACTTGGACTTCATGAAACACTTTCTCATCAAATTGTCTGACATGTCAGTGATTTAGAAACTTTTACCGTATGTCAACAGTCTATAAATCTGTGACTGCTAGTTTTTCATGTGCAATGCATTAGAACGTTACTCTAGAGATTATCTTGATTCACGTGATAAAAATTACAGCCTTTATTTTTGTTATTAAAATATTTGTCATTGGTAGCACTATCAAGAAAATTTAATATTAAACTGATCATTTAAAAGAAAGCACAAGTTGTGTTGCTGAAACCTTTTTTGACTAGGAGGTGCGTGAGACACGTCGTCGGCGTGAGAAGCGTACTGTGGAGGTGGACAGTGGGGTGACCCAGGACTACAGTTTCCAACTGTCCCAGGCTCTGCAGGACCTCCGCAGACAGCATGAGGAACAAGTTTCCATCTACAAGGAAGAACTGGGCAACACCTTCAAGGCCAAGGTATGTATGTCTGCTTTCCACATCGCATGCCTGATATTTGTATGTTTTTTATTTACCCTATAAGTAATTTTTTGGTCAGTGCTCTCTGAGATTCTTGGGGCGCTCCCTGGTTGGCCATACATTGGGTGACATCCAATCACAGCTCAGCAGCTGTATGTCGATAAAGAGGACAAGATCTGATTGATTAGGTTTGATGTAGTCTGCTCTGTATGCTTTCATCTAGTGTTACACAATACATTGATACAGGGAAAGTATTTAGATACTAGAATTTAAAAAAACGAAACAATACTAGGAGTTTAAAACTTTAAAACATTGAATTCGCCTAATGCTTTACCCCTGCACTGAGGTTTCCAGCAGGTGTACAGGGGTATATGCCTTTTAAGGGATCACACATCATCAGGGATGATGTAGCACTGGTAGTTTTGCTTATTCTTTACACTGCTTCTCAAGCGAGTTGAAACCTTCCAATGAATACATACAGTAAATGGTCGAAATGATTTTCGACAAGGCAGCAGCGGGGAATACTAGTTGTCCTTAACCCGTAGTCCGTGATGGAACCTCAAGTCAGATTTGGTTCTGTCCTGGCTACAAAGTCAAACTAAAAGGTCAAGCCGATACCTGCCTGACCAGCGACACCCTCTTGTAAAATATGTTATAAAGCTTGTCTTGCAAAGGGAGGCATGTTTGGTCAAGTATAATTTGGCAGAGCTTATTTGCTAGTATTATGTAAAATGTTCCCTTTTATACGGTTACCTAATTACAGTATTGCTTTGGCCGAAGAGGCTGAATGCCTGAGTAAAATATTATCATGCTTAGGCTAGATGTTTACTAGAAATAGGCCCAAGTGAACTTTTTTTAATTTATACTACTATCTAATTGTTTACTGTTTTTAATGTCGCAATTTCATATTTAATTATTTGTGTTTTGGACAAATATTTTGTAAGACTGCTGGACAGTTTGTATTTAACTTTTATAAAACGCAATAGATTACATCTTTTAATGATATTCTTTTATACACGGGTATCGTTTTATTGAATTTTTTGACAAACTGAAATCAGTGATGAAGATGAAATTTGGCTTTTGGTGAAACACCTGGCTTGGAATTTCCTAATTATAGCACCAAGTCTATTTGGCCTTCGGCATCACAAAAATATTTCTGGCACAAAGGCCATTGACTGAAATAAGGACTTGGGTTTCTGATAAGAAAAAATAAATGCGCATGACAAAAACTATTCTGTTTTTTATATCATACTTTGAATAATAACTTATTATAACTGATGGTCTTTCCACGTACGAATTTCAATTAAAATGACCAGGATCTGGTGCTAATGAACATTTCAAGCTGGATCAATAAAGTTATTTTATCAACTGAATGTTATCACAACCAGAAATTCACCTCTGAATGTTAATGTAATCAAGTCATTTTGCACATACATTTTTATTGGATGTTCGCCTGTCCCAATCTAATGCCTTTCTGCCTTAAGAGCATGTTTTGAGTGAGTTATACTGGAATGTGCACTCTTGACCTCGTAGCCAGTCTCACTTAGACCTGGGCCTCCAAGTGGGTGCAGTTAGTAATGAAGTAGAATGGAACACCAGCAGGCTCTGGGCCTTGTCTTTGTAAAAGTTTAATACCCCGGGTGTAAGTTATTAGTCATCAGTTATGATGTGGAGAGTAGTAGTTGAGGGGGTGGAAGTCATTTTTAATTCTGAACAAGAGACATTGTTTAATTATTGTCTGCTGGTGGGGGCATGTTGCAGCAGTTTTAAGCCTTGCCATTGTTTGATGTTCGTCTTCCCTCCAATAGCTAACTCACCTCATTCTGTGTAGGCCTTGCTCAATCAATCTATGCTAATTGTGACCTCTGAGCCTGTCAGAAACCTGTCTTCAACATAGAATTCACTTCTGAGAAAGGGCAGTGTGAATGCGATGTTCTGTAATAGAGACTCATATTATTTTTTAAGCAGACTGCATTTATCTCAATTATTCTTGACAGCATTTCAGCTCCAGTACAAAGGCATCCAAAGAAAATATTAGGAAATATTTGTTGTACAATAAACTATGTGAGTTGATTTGTCATGTGTGGACATTGTTATCATCAAATTAGTGGGGTTTTCTTATTCTATCCGGCTTTGCCTAATGGGGCATTTGCAAATTTTCTGTATTCTTCATTTTTCACAAGATTTGAATTTGTACTGTGCTAATGGAAATAAAATGTATCTGCCCCTCTTGTCACCTCCCTGTGTTTAGCTGGATAATGCCAAGGTGTCATCTGACCTGAATGACAAGGCAGTGAGTACGGCTCGTGAGGAGCTGCAGGAAGCTCACATGAGGATTGAGAGCCTGGCCTTTCAGCTCTCTGCCCTGCAGAAACAGGTAATGTTATTCATTTAATAATGTCATTTAGCAGATGCTTTTGTCTTTGTTTTGCACCATTTTTTTTGTGATCTGTGTAAGTATATGCGTATGTATAAATGCTTCTTATTCCTATATGCCAACATATAAGTACTGTTATAATCCTTTCAAGTTTTATGTTGCACTAAAGTAATAGACTTAATTTAATGTGCACTGGTCCAACGTTAGGTCTTTGCTGGCTGCGGGACAGTGGACCATCGTTAATGTTGATCTCTGAAGCATCTACAGTAGCTAGCTAGAATAATGAACTACGTCATATTATGCATTTTATATGCTTTGCCCATAGCTTCTGTGGGCTGTCAGCTGCTCTCTAATGATTATGTGCTGTTCCTCTTTAATTATTGATATTTGAAGAAGTTTCCTAGGCTGAACTCAGCATGTTTTTTTTAAAGATCAGAGATACTATTTTCAGTTTGATCCATGATGTTTCTAACTTACCTCTTCCATGGGTAGGCGTCTGCCAACGAGGAGCGTGTGCGTGAGCTGGAGGACATAGTGGCTGGGGAGAGAGACAAGCACCGCAGGCAGATAGACTCCAAGGAGCGGGAGATGGCAGAAATGCGGGATCGCATGCAGCAGCAGCTCAACGAGTACCAGGAGCTGCTGGATGTCAAACTGGCCCTGGACATGGAGATCAACGCTTACAGGAAACTGCTGGAGGGAGAGGAGGACAGGTAATGATGGATAGACAGATGCACACACATCTAGTGATGGCCAAACTAGGCTTCATTGATGTTATTTTAGCAGCTGTGTATTATGTTGGCAGCACTCAGATTGTCTTTATCACAATAAGTCATCATTGAAATTTGAGGCAATATCGTTTGCAATCTTCTCTGTACAATTTATGTTTAATGTCCGTTTCAATGATGTTAATGTCCGTTCTTTTTATATATTTCAATGATGGCTTTTATTTAGAAAAAGACATTCTCATTTAGCGCTCCTAACATAATATCCCTACCATCTTATTGGCATCACTACACACATCCATAGACAAAAGGGGAATGCTGACTCCTAAGTCACTTAGAAGCCAATGCCTCTTGCGCACTTTGTATGGTTATGGAGCTAAAGACTAGCAGGTGAGCAAAGTTGGTGCTTCTTTTAGCTCATGCCTGAGTAGTTGCAGGTTACTCAGTGGATTCGGGCCAAGGCATTTCTCACCTGCTGTCAGTAGGTTGCATCTGTCTTTGGCTATAATTATAGTGTTGGAATATGATGGAAGAAGTCAAATTCCATTCATCCTGTTTAACTGGACTGGTATAGCAATAAATATGTCATTATTTGTTGTATATTAGGAATTAGGAAAGCCAAATAATATTCTCAAGCTGCTCCTCGAGCTTTGCTTGCATTTTGGAAAGCAGTAAATGTACATCTTCAGAACTTTTCTTCTATGACTTAACAAGTAGTCAGACTGTAGCTCTAATTAAGCTAAATTTGTTACATTTCTTTTAAGCCAAATGTTATCTTGGCTGGTTGGTTTGTTTGGTCTTGGTCAGTCAGTTAACTACTCTTATTTCGGAGCTTCAGTCTACGTTTATCTTTCTGAAAGACTATCCCCAGATTGATACTTAATGCATATCAAACAAACGATATGTTATTTTAATATTTCATTTAGTTCTGAATGTAGGTTAGCTGTTGTAGTCCATCCCCTGCATCCAGTGCACACAATCTACTGCTGAAAGTAGGCTGGACCTCTAACTCTAACAGATTGATGCATTTCATGCTTTTTAATAATGCTAAACAAATTTCAAATAATTCTGATTGTTTGCCTTTGCTATTCCAATATATTTTTGGGAGAAATGGTTCTCATTTATGTTTGACATTTCAAACATGTTTTACAAATGTCCCTTAGAAATAAAGAACTGAGTGGTTTCCACCTGTTTCCTCAAATGCCATTCTTGTAATAATGCCTCTTCATTCGTCTGTAGTCAAATGGCGCTTTTCCACTGCATGGTACTGGCTCGACTTCACTCGCCTGTACTGGCGTTGTAATCAACTTGTTATCGCTGTGAGGGAACCACAAAGACGTGCTGTTTTTGTAGCCTACAAAAAGACCTTGTCTTTTTCCTCTTGGTTTTTCTATAGGCTATCTTGCCTACATTGCACTGTTTAAAATAGTCATGTCAAGCCAAACAGAAGCAGCCTACCAAGCTTTCTAGCTTTGCAGTCTGCAATATATTAAGACCAAAGATACCGCTCACGCGTGTTTTCTGGCTACTACCGGCATAAGCCTTCTGTACAGTCGGCTACTCTTGAGACAGTCGGTGTGGTATTATAGCTGGCAATTAATGAGGCAATTATTTATACCTATTAATCGAGATGGAGGGGTTTATGTAGGTTGTTTTAAATGTTTTGAGTTGGGTGTATACGCATAAAACAGAACATTGCAGTTACGTCATCTTTCATAGGCCTACTGCAGGGTGATAATTCTATGCTACCGTTTTACTGTTTTTCAAACAGGTTCTGTGCCCATGTTATCCAGATTTAGTTTACATTTGCCACTTTACATTCAAAGATTGTTAATTATAAAGAAAATTTATGGTGTTCATTCAATAGGTTTTTCTGTTCCCTGTAGGGGTTACGTTAACATGAAAATGCTGGCTATTCGATATCTCCTATTATAGTTCTCGTGTGTGTCGCATTGGAGGTGGCGTTACGGCAGTTGTCCAGTGATGTCACTATGGGCATGTACTGGGAACTATCTGTAGTGGAAAACAAACCAAGGCGTGGCGTGTAGAGCTGAGTCGAGCTGGTACTATGTGGTGAAAAAGCTCCCAAAGCGAGTTGTCAAGCCAGTACTATGCAGTGATAAAGTGCCAAAAGTCTAGGTTTAGGCTGATGCTGACAGAGCTTTAATTTGCTCCTTGTCTCTATCTGTGACTTATACCATTGCAGTCATCTAAGTGAATATAAGGACAATTTACCAAAATGTCATAATTGACCAAATAATAGGGTGTCCAATTTACTCCTTTATCTATAATCTCATTTCTCCTCACCCCCTCCCCAGACTGAAGCTGTCTCCCAGCCCATCTAGCAGGGTGACAGTGTCCCGTGCCACAGGCAGCACCAGCTCTTCCCGCTCCACCCGAGCCAAGAGGAAGCGTATGGAGCTGGAGGAGTCGTCGCTAGTTGTACCTCAGGTCCACATCAGCCAGGAGGCAGAGGCTGTTGGCATTGTCACTATTGAGGAGACTGACCTAGAGGGCAAGTGTGTTACCCTCAAGAACAACTCTGAGAAGGTACGACTGTTCAAATCCATCATCATTTTCTACTAATCTCTCATAACTGCCTGTATTCTTGGATAAATATCAAATGTTTGTTTGAGCTCAACATTTCAAGTGGGTGTTTTCCGCTGTAATGGAATGGGTTGGTATTTGCACAAGCAGGAAGTGAGAGAGTGCACGAGAGAGCAAGAGATATGTTTATAATACAGACTCTCCTCTCCACATTTTAAAATAGCAGGGCTCAACGTAATTATTTTATTTAACTTATTGGCCCCAGAAATATTTTTACTTTTTCCCTCCTTCCAAAAGTTTATCAGCGTTGCAGCATGTATTCAAATACTTTTGTTACTTCACATGTTTAATCCTTTCCCTCCTGGATATATACAACATAACAATATTATTATATTTCTTTCATCACATTTCTAACTAAATATTTATAAAAACAAAAGTCAACAAAACAGACTTTTAAACAAAACACTTCTCAATTATCCCCGGGGGGAACAAGGAAAATGGCTGATTCGTCTTAATTACTAGGTAGGCAGTTCTTAAGTCGTGCAATCACCCAATGGGAATCTGTGTTTATATTTCTGACCAGCATGGTTAAGGGTCCTGAAAACTGATTGTCAACCACCTGCTTGGTTGTCATGCAGACCTGGTGCTGTTTGCTATTGGCATGGCTAGTCAGGGACTGTTTGCAAAAGTGGTCAGTGCCTTTGTAAAAAGACCCACATTTGTCAGATGACACAGTTCACCCGAGTTCCATCAAAGTCGAAACTGGTAAATACTTTTTGCTTTTGTTCGAGCTCATAGTAATCTATATAAACCTATATATTGAAATAAAATACCATACAGCCACTTGTCACACAACTGCTCAACTCGAGACTGGCCAACAATGCACGCGAAGTGCTGCAAGGTAGTTTTCTGTGTCAGATTATGAAGCAATTGGAGGGTATCGAGTTTATAATGCGATTATTTTTTTCTACCTTCGTTTTTTGCAAAGGCCCAATTGGCACGGTGACTTCCTAGTTTTATTAGTGGGAATATGACCTTTTACTGCCCCAGGTCCATCAAGCCATTGTTATTGTCGAGACTTGAATAGTGATGTCTGTATTAAAGCACTATACTGTAGATTGTAAGCAATCGGAGACTGGCCAAGCTATAATATAAAATGCATGTGCCAGACTGGTTAGAACGATTTAGTGGATGTAATGCAACCTTTTTGTCTCTTGCTCCCATTTCTATATGATAACCCCAACCCTTAATTCTGGTTTTCAGATAAAAATGTAATAGTCACATTTTGGCTGGGATATGTGTCTTGTGAGGAGACTTCTCAGTGCCCACAACACTTCTGCGGTGGATAGTCTGCGGGGGGCGACATCTGGGGGCGTTCAGCTTTAATGGCTCACACTTTGTTGTCCCTGTCGCAGCCTGTGTAGAACCAGTTTTACTCGTTGAAGGAGACGTCGCAGGCTGTTGGGCTGGAGGTTCTTTGGCCGGTAGTCAGTGATTGATTCGATGCCTTGCCACATGCGTTGGGGTTCAGAGTTGTTGTTGAACTGCTCCTCAATCTGCAGTTTGATCATTTTTGATGTACCTTTTCAGGTTGCTGTGGATGCGCTGTAGGACTTCGTATTGCTGCATCTAAAAGCAGCCTTGTGTGCCTTAAGCAGTTGTCGGACCTCTGTTCATTTACTGCTTCTAGTCGGGGAAGGTCTTTATTAGTTTATGCATGGTGACATTGTTGGTGCAGATGTTGATGTAATCCAGAACAGAGTATGTTTCAGTGTCTATGAAAGTCAAGGGTGGCTTCAGTGGCAAACAGACTGTGTTGGTACTGGTGCTGTAGAAGTGTCTGACTTTTCTGGACACACTTTGACTGTCCTAACTGATGGTTTCACAAGTGTAAATACTTGGGTAGTAGGAATAGTGAGAGATGGTACACATGGTCCACGTGAACTCCTACCAAATAAAAAACATGGACATTGTATTAATCTGTCCCAATACTTCTGGGACAGGTATAATGTTGACGCCAGAATGTACTTCCTAATCTGTAACATAGTAATTGTTGGATTTCAAGTCCAAACGTTAAGCCTAATGCATGCACCACCCCTCTTAATTAGACCCAAGTCTCTGACCACCTGTGCATCTTAAGGATTAGCAGCACAAGCTTTAAGACTGTTGGGAAGACATTTAGTGAACAATCCTGCTCTGAATGTGTCTTTGATTTGTACTATAAATTCTATTATTTTATTAATCTCTAAATGTATTATACTCTGAATTCAAGGCTTACCAGGAATTTCTGTTGAATTACAATTTCAGGGGGATGGAATGCAAATAGTGATATTTGTGGATTTACCCCAAAACCCTGCAAATAACTAGTTTATGCCTTCTGTGTGAACTTTGAACTTTTGCTTATGTTCCTGGCGCTTGCAGATGTAATTTGTTGTCTTGCAGATGTAATTTGTTGTCATAAGGTAATCATGTAAATTAATGTGTGTGTAGGACCAATCTCTTGGGAGTTGGAGGCTACAGAGGCAGATTGGCAAAGGAGAGGAGATCGCCTTTAAATTCTCCCCCAAGTTTGTCCTCAAGGCTGGTCAAACTGTTACGGTAAGCAGCAGTTTACCTTGACAGTTCAATTTGTGAAGCTGTTTTTTCTTTGACACTCCAACATGTTTTTTATTTGCTCTACTTGAACTATATCAACCCAAATGGCAAGGATTTGTAAATGCATTTTGCATTGGTGTTGAACATCGTCGTTCAGATGCATTCTCTCTGCCGCCCTGTTCTCTCCAAGGTGTGGGGTGCAGATGCAGGAGTGTCTCACAGCCCTCCCTCTGACCTGCTCTGGAAAAGCCAAGCTTCTTGGGGCACTGGGGATGATATCATCACCACCCTGGTCAACTCAGATGGAGAGGTGAGGGGCTTGGGGAGAACATATCCAAGTATGATATTACTGTCTGGGTATTCTCAAAAACAACATTGATTGTCATCATGCTAAAATCTGAACATTGCAGAGGTTTTTCACAACCTGTGTTCTGTGTCCAGGAGGTGGCTAAGAGAACTGTCACTAAAACATTGCTGGAGGTGGAGAACGGAGATGATGACGAAGACTTTGATGAGGAGGAACTGAGAGTAAGTAGTTTCTGTGTCTCTCTTATGCCAATAAGGTGTTTATCACAGTCAGGAAACAGTGCTTCCATATTGCCTGGCTAATCCTCATCATATAATGTTTGTTTCACACCTTTTTTTAATTCCTTCTAGGGAAACAAGACTTCATCCAGAGAATGTTCAATCATGTAAAAGTCCCTCGTCTTCCTCCAAAATCTGCTTCTGTTTTTCTAGAGCCACTGAAATATTTTTGTATACTTCTGTCTTGTGTTCTTAATATTTTTATCTAATATGACAAGATCAGAGCCTGTCCATATTTTTAACAGACTCTGTTTTTACCATCTGGTTAATCCTCACAAAATACCATACTTTTTTTTAGAGTATAGTCTTGGACTGAATTCACTTAGTTTATCCCTACACCTCACCCTCTGAACTCATGTTGAGTATGACCATCACAAAGCACCAGGCTGGAAGAATTTGGGGTGTTATAGAATGAGGACTTTGCCTTTAGAATCCCTCATTTGCCTCCATTTTTGTAAGAACAGTGATTAGAACTCTAGAATCTAGTAGGTGACCGGAGGACACTGGCATTAGGCTTGCTGTTGTCTTGTCAAGTCAGAAAGGACTTTGTGCACATGGGATAGGCTTTGGCCCTAAAACACATCTGTCAAGATAAAGCTGGACCTAAACCTTAACCAATTATCATTGGTTTTAAATAAATAATTTGTTTTAAAGATAGCTTTGTAGAGTGTTGCTATGGGGGCATTTGAATCGATTGGTCAACCAGAGGCAGTTAGAGAGTAAAAATGAAGAATTCAGTGGGCGAATAGTTAGCCTGGAATCCATTCCACCCTGAGTTGGATTTCTGGGGCCAACCATATGTAATAAATGTATCCACGCTTTGGATCTGTGTCTTAAATGACATATCATATTCTGCTGAAATGGCACTATGCATTGTGGATTCCAGGTTAGAGCATAGTGGCAGTGGATGTGATCGTTGGTCCCATTAATGTCTAGTAAATTGTAACTGACAGCTGTTGCAAAGCTCATGTACTGTCTTTAGACTTGCTTTGCAAATAAGAGTGACAGGGTGGAAATGCTAGTGTGTGTTTTACTGTATGAATTAAAATATTTAAAAGGCAATATTTCCTAATCATTTGCGTTTTGAACATCTTCAAAAATTTTACATAAACATTGTCAGGTAATGAAATCTTGTTATGGACTTTGCTCTATTTTACAGTTGCGCTTTTATTTCTGAGAGATTTGATCTGGCTGCGATACATGCGATTTACAGCTTGTTTTTAAAATGTCTCAAAGACTGACCTAAACTAATCAGTGTTTTCCACCCTGTTGCCTGTTAACTGATGCTGTTGACATGATACGTCATGACTTTTGTATATTTGAAAATGATGTTTCTCAGACAAGTATACTGCGTTAGAAAAAGTGGGCATATTTGTCAATTGCAGGGATTTTGGCCAATCTAAAAAAAAAAAAAGAAAGAAAAGGATTTACTTTTCTCTCATTGGCACCTACTGAATGTACGGTTCTAACTCTTATGAGAGGTAGTCCTACTACTTCTAGTCAGCTTATGCAGATTGGCAGTCAGAGCGGTTACTCATTTCTAAAGGGTATTGTAACAGAACCTTAATGCCAATATGCTTGGAAGTGTGGTGGGATTAGTTGTCTCAATTCCCATCCCACATTAATACTTGTAGATAGATGCCAGAATTTGAACACAACCTCAAGTTCTCATTTATTACATGGCTATAAAGGATCTCAGTGGTGAAGTAGTTGGACTACCCAAGTGATGTTCACTCTTAACATGGTGCTGAAATTGTATTGATGTATTATTGATTTTCTGTTCATCAATAATAATGAAAGTAACAAAAGTTGCAATGTCGCCTCGACTTTTATAGTTTCAATATTGGCCTGGGAAACAGAATTTTTGTATGTCTTTGAATGCAGTGCTTTGCATTGTTTAAACTTTTATTTTGATAAAGTATTTGTAATCATTTTTGTTGTTTTTTTTCTCTCCAAGTTCTCTAAGGTGATCAAGTTAGGGTCTAAATGACAAGAGATATTTCTTTTGACTGAATGATAATTCTCCAAAATGAATTAGCGAAAATCCTGTCGATATTATAAATGCTCATCTGTGTCTTGCATTCCATGTCATTTTCCATAATCACATTAATTCTGAAGGCACAGAAATGTATAACATTTCTAATTCACTCAAGATGGGTTGCTGGACTGGTTGGTCAAATCTTTTTGTTAATCATGATTCAACTGTGATGGATTAGTGTTGTCTATAGTTACAACACCAATGCTTAAATCACTTTCAGTTAGTGTCAGTTGTAGCTTCATGCACTGTTAGTTTAAGACCATTACTGTTAGTTTACAGTACTACTACTAATGTTAATAAATCATGTCAGACAGTAGGCATTTCTAGTACTACCAACCTATCAGGTTCTGCCAAATGTTACAGATGTAGCATGTTAAATGTGATACTACCGCTTTAGGCCAGTTTTCAGTGCTCTGTGTGACATTTTATTCTGTGATTTTTGTTACACCAGTAGAGAAGCTAAGAATAATATCTGTAGTACATTTTACTGTAATGAAACTATGGTAAGGATTTGCATTGTCTGAGAGAATTCAGCAATGCTGTGCATTTATCATGGGAGAGAAGGTTTGAGTCATTTGAGCCATACAAGAAATTGTGAACCAAGGAATTTATATTCAAGTCATATGTAGAGATTAAACTGAACCTTTAACTTCATCACTCTAAGAGGACTTGTAGTTATGGGATGTAGCGAGGGGGCGCATGCCAAATGTTTGTTGTACTGCTATTGATTGTTGCATTTTCAATTAAACTGTTTAGTTTTTTGTATACATAATAAATGTTTTACATATGAATCTTATCTGGCTGAAGTTTTATCTGACAAAGATGTCCTTCAATCACGAAACACACACCTGTCAACCAAAACAGTTTCTTTTAAGAGAACTGCGAGGACCGTGCAAGTTAACTAATGCAGTAATAACTGTAGTCTTCAGAACCATATCTCAGCACTTTTTGTGGGGCCTCATGGATGGCCTGTTGCAGCAGGATTGTCCTTGCTGTGTCAGTTTGTTGATAATTTTATTTTTGAATGCTTGGAGAAACTGCATACTGCTATAGTAATCCTTTTTTCAAGTCCTGTTGAAGCCTATGAATTTGTTGTATAGTCCAGCTACACTAATGACCTTTACCAAGCAGAGTCATTTTCTTGACCAAAGCATTTATTTGAATACAAATGGTGTGCATTAACATATTTTGGTCTATGCTGGCCTTTCACCTCATTGTCTTTCCTTAAAAGTTAGTAACTTGTTATTTCAAAACAATAAAAACGTTTTAGTACTAATACATCACAAAATGTGTCAAACTAGGGTGAACTTGACAGTTGTTGCCATACAAAATCTGTCCACAAGAGGGCAGTAGACTGCTGGTTGTTTTGCATATCTAGATTCTAGACTATTTTGATGAATGTTGTAGTCTTTAAATATGTGTACTTCATGCAGCACATACAGAAGAGGACTGACCACCTCCACGAAGTCTTCTATAAGAATAGAAGGCCCAACCAGGGTGTCTGCTGAAATCTTAGTTTTTCCAGTGGTTCCTATGAATATTTGGTGTGACTCACTAGCATAGAAATCTACCATGTTGTTATTACACATTACCTATTATGTAATTCATGAAGGTTATTGTGGGTGTACCTCTGAATCATTAAAATAGTAGAGCAGGGCTTTCAACAGGGCCCCATATAATACAATAGATACACCCCCTCCCTGGTTAAGGACAAAGTGTTTTGTAAAACGTTCAGTGGAATGAATGCAACCAGAGTACTATTGGTGTCTCACAGCTGCATCCTGTGGTAGTGATTTCAGGGAAGATGTGGAGGGGGGATATCCTCTGGGCCAAGAATAGTGATGAGAACAAGAACCCGTGTGGGAGCACTCCCATTTCAACGCTTTATCCCATAACAACACTCATCCAAGAACCCATCTGTTCACATATTTATAGTTCCTGAATTCTGCTAACTGCAATGGACAAAAAGTTTTATTCTATACATTCTCTACTTTTTATTCAGCGGATGTGCTATAAAAAATGAACACAGCTACCATTTGTGAGTCCATGAGAGAGACCCCAAATTTTGTCTATTCAATGTAAGATCAAATTCAGTATTCTATTATGGATGATCTACCTAAATTCATACACAAACATCTTGATGCATATTCCACAGCGAGCAATCTACAATCATCAGACTCAAACGACTTGGTCACACAAGCCACAATCCTGTGTAACACAATTGACTTTCTCAGTACTGTACATCTCCTTAGCCATTGTCAACTGTATACATTTCAAGGGTGGCAGTTTCGATTCAAATAATATTAATGACAACGTAATATATTGTAGTTTTTAGTCCATTCTTATGAAAATAATGTACATTTTAGCAATAGCATGGTTTGTACAAATATTTAAATTAAATTATAATGATTTGTTTATTGTAGGAGGGGAAATGGTGGTATAAAACAGGGGGGCATTGTCCCTGTTTTTTCCCCCCTAAACATTGCAAATGGTATATGGATTAGATGTCCCCTCGTTTGTAAAAAAAAAAAAAAAAAACCCAGTAGTTTCATCCTAGAGCTGAGCCTGGTATTAAAGAAGGCTGGATATACACAGAAAGCTATCATTGCTGCACCACCATCGCATGTTTCCAGCTCTTGATTCTACATAGACATTAAAAAATCACAGCCCAGACCTGTGGGTCTGGATTATGGACTTTGTGTTATCCTCAGCTTCCAGACAATCACAAGGTCAGAATGCCTATGTGGCCTAGCTTATTATCACAATGACAGATTATAGACATTTAAAATGTCTCTATTAAACTCCACACATGCGTTGTGTAGCCTGTTGTGATCAATTAGTGTGAGTAAAGATAATTTCCAGATCTTAATTTTAACAACCATGTCAGATGGCAAAAGCGGTTCCAAATGATACAAATGTTTTTATGGTTATAGACGTCTGACAGGTTGGGGGAAAACCAGAGATTGAAGATAGTGGAGGAGTAGGTATTAGTTATGGCTATTTTCGTACAAGACTATGTTAGAGGAATGAGTATTGAATTCTTGTAATTCATGTATTTTCTTTTTTCTGACGTTTGAAGGATGATTGCTCATACACTCCAGAACATTAGGGGGCAGAGTGCACCTTTACACGATTGCTTGTTTACAGACACTAGACGACGAACAAACCGGAACAAACGGAACCTCATTGTAATGCGGAACCTTTTTTACACAGGGTTTTGGTTTCTGTCATATTTTCTGAGAGATGGAATTTTGTCACTTGTCATGTGATTTTGATTAGCCCTAGCAAAACGTTGTATTAATTTGTCTATTTTGCTTAGTAAACAATCGTTTAAATATGCTTTTGGTGTTATCTGACGAGCATAAGGAGCACCTGGGGTTTCTTCCAGAGGTGGATTCTGTGGGTAAATATGACCATAACGTTTAGCGTCACAACATTACCAGCTGTCATGTGACTGCAGTTCGTTATCTAAACCAGCGAAAGTTTCTTAGTATTTCAGTTATTTGCCCAGCCAATACAGTTTAATTTATTACATGGATTTCGATAAAACTTAGTTTGATAGGTCGTGGGCTCTGTATCGGTTGCCTCTGTCCAGGAACAACCTAACCGATGTGGGGAATTTTCAGATAGGGTGACCAGACCGCTCCGTTTTCCGGGCACAGTCCCTGGTTTTAACTACTTAATAAACAGTGCGCAAAGTGAAATATTTTTATCGGACAGTAGAGCCAACCGGTTAACGTCTCAATAACGTGCTTCTTTGGCCAACAGAGGGAGCTGCTCGCAATAGCAGCTTCATTCACTCTACTAACTACTTGGTCGCGCTAGTTTTAGGAGCAACTGCTGGTGGAAAACTCGTCTCAAAGCTAGCAAGTGTCAAGTGAATCCGCAACATCACCATAAACGTCTTTCAAGACAGGTTTCAAGAGTTCGAGATTCCATCTAGTGATTTTATAATGTCACAACGTATCAAATAGATGCTCTATATTGTTTTAAATTGGTTATGTTAACCATATACACTAAGTTAACTAGGAAAGTTAGCTAGCTACTGTCATGGTAGGTAGGTTTAAAAACGTTCACCTAAACATGCAGTGGACAGACTATTTAGAAAATATGATTATATTAAATGAATGCGCGGAAATATTTCTTTAAAGATTACTTAAATGGTTTTGCATTTATAATGGTTTGGCATTTATAATAAGTAATGTAAAACTATATAATGAAATCGGTAACATTAGCAATATGTTTTATGTTAGAGAGTTTAGAGAAAGGAGATGAGGAAGACTGGATAGAAAGAGTAAAGGAGATAGCAGTGATAGGTACAAATATGATTACAGAGCCTGCCAATTTATTACTAACAGTGTTTTAGAGATGAAATACAAAAATGTGGCAAGCAATGACAATCTGTAAACCAGAGTATTTTATCTAATTGTGTGCTATTATTAAAGATTGGAGGAAGAAAAGAGTGAGAAGAAAAACTTGCTTGAAGCAAGGGGTGTGTTGAAGAGTCAGGTGGAAAGGTTAAGAGAAGGAATGGAAGATGAGCGAAGAAAATAAAGATTGTGGAAGTTGAGTGTAAGCAGAGTGACAAGCAATCCTGAAGAAAATACATAATTTTTAGTAGTATACAGGTTAGGTTGGTATAATTATTATTCATTAATTCATCTTCATCCGCTTATCCATTGTCGGGTAGCGGGGTCAGCAGCTCCAGCAGGGTACCCCACTTCCCTTACCCTAGCTACATTTCCCAGCTCTGACTGGGGGATCCCGAGGCGTTCCCAGGCCACTGTCGAAATATCTCTCCACCTACCCTGAGGTCTCCTCCCAGCTGGACGTGCCTGGAACACCTCCCTACTGAGTCGTCCTGGGGGCATCCTTCTCAGATGCCCGAACCACCTGAACTGGCTCTTTTCAAAGCAAAGGAGCAGCGGCTCTACTCCGAGTTACTGAATTACTGAGCTTCTCACCCTATCTCTATGGGAGACGCCAGCCACCCTACTGAGAAAACTAATTTCAGCAGCTTGTACCCGCGATGTAGTTCTTTCGGTCATGACCCAGCCTTCATGACCGTAGGTGAAGGTAGGAACGAAAATATGTCCGGTATATTGAGAGCTTTGTCTTCCGGCTCAGCTCTCTTTTCGTCACAACAGTGCGGTAAAGCGAATGCAATACCGCCCCGCTGCTTCAACTCTCCGGCCAATCTCCAGCTCCATTTGTCCCTCACTCGTGAACATGACCCTGAGATACTTGATCTTCTTTACTTGGGATAAAACCTCATTCCCTCCACGGAGGAGGCACTCCATCGATTTCCTGCTTAGAACCATGGCCTCAGATTTAGAGGTGCTAATCCTCATCCCAACCGATTCGCACTTGGCTGCGAACCGGTCCAGTGAGTGCTGGAGGTCACAGACCGATGATGCCATCAGGACCACATCATCTGCAAAAAGCAGCGACGTGCAGGGATTGGATAGCCCTAAAATGGGACCCTCTCACCCTATACTCCCGCAGCACCTTCCACAGTATCTCCCGGGGGACCCGGTGATACGCCTTCTCCAGATCAACAAAGCACATGTAGACCGGATGAGCATATTCCCAGGCCCCCTCCAGGATCCTTGTAAGAGTAAAGAGCTGGTCGGTTGGTCCTCGACCAGGACGTAATCTGCATTGTTCCTCTTCCATCTGAGGTTGGACTATTTGCCGAACCCTCCTTTCCAACACGTTTGAGTAGACTTTCCCAGGGAGGCTGAGTAGTGTGATGCCTTTATAATTGGCACACATTATAGTATGTAGTTGTCAATCTCATCCTCTTATTTATTTTGTTAAGTATTTCACATATTATTGTCTCTTAAATTTTGCTGATTGTTATGTTTTACTCTTATTCTACCCAGACTACCAGGACCATTGAATGACTGTCCAGACCTGACAGTTTTGGTTGTCTGTAATGTTTCTGTAATAGGGTTTTCTCTGTCCATCACAGTGTGCCTGTTAAACTCATACATAACCTTGGAACTGTCCCCCTTTTTTATTTCATAGATGATAACATTAGTTACTTGGAAATCTCCCCAGTTTTAATTTCAGAAGTCTGGTCATCTTATTTTTAGATGAACGCTGAATATACAGTAGTAGGAATGAGAAGTCCACCAGGTACAATCAGAGAGCACAAGTACTCATCTGCTGCAGACAGACAGTTGCAATGCCGGAAATTATTTCTCTATACAGGAGTTGTCTATTGCCTGTATTTTATTTCAATAATCTCCAAGCGGTTACAGGTTAGGTTGTTTCTGGACAGATGCAACAGCTACAGAGGTCTATCTAACATAACTTGTTTTTTCTCATCAGTGGTAAGTGAATTTGGGCGAATAGCAGTGGAGTTCCTGAGAAGGGGGACAAATCCTAAGATTTATGAGGGAGCTGCCAGTAAGTAACACTTTCCAAGCTTCCATTCTCTTCATACTGTATATATACTGTATACAGTGTATATAAAAAGTCTACACACCACTGTTAAAATACCAGGTATTTGTGATGAAATAGAATGAGACAAAGATAAATAATGTCAGAAATGTTTCCACTTTTGTGACCTATAAAGTGAACAATTCAATTGAAAAACTAACTGAAATCTTCGAGGATGAAAATAAAAACCATGCAACACAGTGAAGACAGTCATCATCAAGTGGAGAAAATATGGCACAACAGAGACATTACCTAGACTTAGATGTCTCTCCAAAATTGATGAAGAGACAAGAAGAAAACTGGTAAGTTAGGCTTCCAAGAAGCCTACAGCAACATTAAAGGAGCTGCAGGAATTTCTGTCAAGTACTGACTGTGTGCTACATGTGACAACTATGGGGTAGGGTGGCAAGACGGAAGCCTTTTCTTACAAAGAAAAACATCCAAGCCTGGCTGAAGTTTGCAAAAACAAACATCAAGACTCCCAAATGCACTTGGGAATATGTGTTATGGTCTGATGAAACCAAGGTTGTATGTTTTGGCCATAATTCCAAAAGGTATGTTTGGCGGAAAAACAACACTGCACATCACCCAAAGAACACCATACCCACAGTGAAACATGTTGGTGGCAGCATCGTGCTTTGGGGCTGTTTTTCTTCAGCTGGAACCGGGGCCTTCGTCAGGGTGGAAGGAATTATGAACAGTTCCAAATACCAGGCAATTTTTGCACAAAACCTTCAGGCGTCCATTAGAAAGCTGAAAATGAAGTTCACCTTTCAGCATGACAACGACCCAAAGCCCACATCCAAATCCACAAAAGCATGGCTTTTCCAGAATAAGATTAAAGTTTTGGAATGGCCCAGGCAGAGCCCATACCTGAATCCAGTTGAACATCTGTGGGATAATCTGAAGAGGGATGTTCATAGGAGATGTCCTCGCAATCTGACAGATTTGGAGCGCTTTTGCAATGAAAAGTGGACAACTATTGCCATGTCAAGATGTGCCATGCTAATAGATTCCTACCCAAAAAGATTCCTACCCAATCAAAGTTGATTCATCAATGTATTAGTTTAAGGGTGTGCACCTTTATGCAACCTGGTTATTGGGAGTTTTTTATCCCCCCCCCCCCCAGTTTGTTTTTCAACT